>JAUESH010000043.1:5964445-5996385 GCA_032275165.1 Synergus magnus
TATTCTCAAGAACAATTGAAATCATGTATAAGAAAATATCTTGAAATTGAAGGAATCAAAATATTTCGTTGAACTCGATTATTTCTGGAATTTCTGGAAATAAATGAGATACTCGAAGAAGGTTTAGCGAACACCATGATCTCCCTTAACGACGGTAACAATCTCATTCTTCGCAGGTCCCTCTTTCCTCGTTTTCTTGCCATTACGACTCAAGCAGACATACTTTCGGAATCGAGAAATCGCCAAGGTACCCCAAAAGCATTGGAGACAAAGCTTCCGGGGTCCTTAAGATTCTTCACAGGAAATAGGTCGAAGGATTCCAATGCACAAGGGACTTCCTTCGATGGTGACTATTTTTCTTTCAGACAGTTTGGGTACCACAGCTTTTCCTTTTCTCTTTTATTCCCGATAAAACTCCACGAGTTGAGTGTAAAGTACTCCACATTACAAATGTAAAGTAATAATAATAATTCGTTAAATTTTAGCAGTTTGCTAGTTTAAAATTTAAAAAAAGCGACTATTAAACAATCTGTAGGTCACACGCCCATGACTCAGAATTTTCGATCGCAGTGTTTCGTATGCAAGCAGAAAGGAGAGAAAAAAAGGGCACGTGGAACTCAGGAGAAATAAAAAAAGACAAAGAGTAAGGGGATGGAGGAGAAGGTAATGCAGTACTCTAAGTAGAGCGAATAAATGCATGAGTAACGCTCAAGCCAAAACGTCATAGACACTGCTACAATGATTGCAAAGCTCCAGGAAAATAGCTTTATACAATCAGAAATGGAGAAGAATAAGGAAAACGTTTTCAGGGTTTTTCTTTCTTGATGCCAAAGACGAATTTTTCAAAGCAAAATAATTTCGTTGAATAGTTTTACTATTGAAACATTGAAATTTTTAAAACAATTTTATGACTATTATTTCACAGAGCTGAGATTTCAGTTGTGGGATCTCTTAAAATTAAACAAAAGAAAGTTCAATTGTATAGAATAGATAGTTTGGTGGCCAACGATGCGTGATTAATTCTCCAACGATGACTAGTCTTCATCGAACATAATGTAATCACTTCTAGAATACGACTTCTGCATATAAATGTCTTCAATAAATACAAATCGACATCATTCTTCCTACTGTAATAACCGATATCAATCATACAAAATTAATTATAGGTACGTTTGTCAGATTCAGATTCTTGAATTATCATGAAAGCTAAGTCGAGCAAAAAACTTTATAACATTCCCCATTTAGCAGTTAATTTAAAGTTAAATTAAATATTAAATATGAAATATTAGGAGTAAACCTTCTTCTGCATAAATGTGTTAATAGTCGTAACGATAATTTGAGACTGAAATTGCAAATGAAACTAATAATATCGTGTTTATGGAAGTACCGAGTTTGCACGCAAGCCCTTTTTAATGTCTGAATTGATTTACAATCCGGATTTTACGCAAGCAGGAAATTTACAATTTCGATTGACGCAAATGCGTTTTTGGTTACATAGATAAATATACGTTGAACCAGAATCGCGTATTTTATTACGAATGCTGACCTCAATACATATGCAATGTATTGCAACAAAAATCGATTGAATATTTTAATGTGTAGTCTGTGTAGTTTAATGAAAAAAATATTTAAATAAGCAAATAATTAAATAATTAAATAAGAAAGAAAATGATTTATAAGTTCATATGTTTATTTATCTTCAGAAATTATTATAAGTATTAACTCAACATGAAAATTCTCCCAAGCCAATTTCCGTTGCCGTTCCGCAAACATATACAATGAAAAAAAAAAACCCATCATGGAAATTACACCGCAAATGGTTTCTTATCAAGAGCAAGATAAGCCACTGTAATTTAATAGTGTTGAGAAAATAAAATGCTCTCACCCGAAAAAATTCATTGCTTTTTTGCGAATTCCGCCTTCTTCTCTATTGCGAATATAATATTACTTTTCCCGCAAGAGTAAAAGTATAGGATCACGTCGGTCCTAGGTTTTTTCTTGTGGGAAGCAAATCCGGGCGTATTAACGCCACAAGAACATAATCGATCCTATAAAAGCCAGAATCTTACTTAGGCTGGATAAAAAGGATATTTAATTCCACTCTTTCTAGCGATCCTTTTCAAGTAGAAAAAGTAAAAAATCGATTGACTCGGCTCCAATTTTCAGCCTTTCATTATCTTTAATTGAATGGATGCGGTATCAAATTAGTGGGTCAGGATCTATCTTTAAGAAATCATAAAGCCTTTAAATGAAAAAAGGATCCAAGTGTAAAAAGTGCAACGCTTTTAAGGAGCATAATTGTTTAAAATATAGTAGGGAATAAATGATACCACTTCACGGTGATGAATCTCCATTATTTTTTCCTTATAATATTGTCCTAAAACTTTAGAGAAAATCTTTTTTATAATGATTTTACGAGAATCTGTCTGCAAAAAATAAAATGTCAATCCAATAAATATGGACACACTTTGTTATTGAATATTTCAAAACTATCGTAAAAAGCTTAAGGGCTGCCCGATTCATCCCTAATATTTGACAGTGGATAGAAGCTTCAAAAATGATAAAACTTTATTTGTATCTCCCATTGAATTAAAATATCATTTTGGTGCCTAAATAAATTTTATTTGTCGTCAATAGAATATTTTATTGCACAATATGTAAATGGAGAGAGATAAAATTCCTGATTATGGGAAAAGGTGGTGAGAATGTGAGGGAGAAAAATATCTATAAGGACGTTATATGAACTGGGAAGAGTCTTATCGAGTTTTATGACTGTGCAGTACCTATGCATATTATGACATTGATCGTTACCGTCGTAAATGGTCCCCCTGTGAATCTCACTAAAATGGGAATATGACGTGAAAAGAGACGCAAATTCAATAAAATGATCTGGTTGGTCAGTGGTGTTCGCACTGCGGAAAATCCTGATTCTCTAGTGAATTCCAAAAAAGAAAACTGCTCTCTATTGTGCAGTTCTAAATATACCAGGTTATGCAAACCTCAATTTGCTTTCCGAAAAGGAATTTACCTCTGTGGTTTTAACCAAAATACCATTCCGATGAAACTTTGTTTTTCAAATAAATGCAGTTTATTAGTACATACAAGTTTTTAATATTTTTTTAAGTAAAAATAACTCTGTTCGCTTTATCGCTAAATGTATATTCATTAAACAATATAAATTACATACACGAGAATTGTGTTTTTCATTATTACCAATATTTATTTTATTTTCATATTATAAAATCAGAAGATGGTAAAAAGGATATTGCTGAAAAAAATTTCTTTTTTTCAAATCAAATTTTCAACGAAAATGATTTTTTTTACTTTCCTTCGGCATGTGGCATTTGAACTTTCTATTGAACCTAACGATGATTTATGCAGTGGTACACATGCTGTTGCATCGTAACTTGACACGACCCTTCTTGCTTGGCTTTATGAGGCGACGTCGTAAATGTGAGAGACTTCCCAGTACTTGAACTCTCCTGCTCGTTGATCGGCCGTAATTCAGAAATTTAATTTGAGAAGTTTCAACAGCAGGGACACGATCACACCGCACGGAAATGAAATTCGAGAATCACTTCCGTCTCCTCCTGTCGACCTGTTATTATCTCTAATTCCACTGGGCGAACTACTTACTGTCAAGAACTTTTTCACGATGGAAATCCGAAATCTCCGTGAATTTACGTAAACGAAGACGACCTCGTAGGAAATTAAGTCTCCTTGAATCTCGGCGATTTTAACGGAAATGTAACGCCATTCAATTCAGAAAACAGATTTTTCATCTTAGAAAATTCTCCTAATCCCTTCAGTTTCCAATTCTGCCACATTTTGCACTTTTTGGAAAAGGTCAGTGACTTTAGTGATCTTTATAATTGTTAACTATAAAAAGAGATTTTGTATCAGGGAGTTTGGGATTCGAAAATTCGAAATGTGCGGTATTGTTTCGATTGCTCGTTACTCGTCGGTGTAGTTTCAGTTATGGATTTGGGGCGAGTTACCGAATGCAAGCCGAGCCCGGAATTATGACGGAACTTTAGAGACCTGAGCTTTCAGTTCAACTCTCCACGGAACCAACGGCTTAAGGATGAGAATCCTTTGTGGTACGAGGAGCGTGTTTCTTTCGAAAAATTCCTCCAATTTTGTTTGCTTTCTTATATTCATACTTTTTTTCTCTGGGAAAAGACAGACGCAAAAGACAAGAAATGGCTATGTGGATTTTGCGATTCTAATAACGCATAACGAAGATATCAATTTCCGTCTTTCTTCTTTCTAGGTCGCTGCATTCCGCCAAGACGCCACACCGAATACCCGACATTGTGAGTAAAATTTTATGTGATCCATTACTTCATCCTTTAAAAACCAGGAAAAATTGCTCTCAGAACTTTTTGAAAAATTTATTACCCGCGGAGATTCATTATTTCACTTTCTGAAATATAAATCTTGGTAATATGTGTCCTCAATTTGAATATAAAAGATGGAAAATGTCTTGTACAGTCAAAGACATGTATGCCTTAACATTTTTCATATTCGCATCTCACTCCCTCAAATTTGAAACAAACGAGAGGGAGTGAGACACATGTGTTAAGGCATATGTCTGACTGTACCTAATTTAAAAATTTGACTTTGAACTTTCGAATTATAGGTTTTCTTTTTCTTCCAAAGGGCGGATTTTTTTTCAAACTCATGTCTGCTGAAAGCCAATTGGTCAATAATGTTGAGGCATCTTAGAAAGCTTTAGTCACACAATGCGAGCTTTATATTAAGTTCTGGAATTCTATCCAAGAGAGGAAATATTTTAGAATAATTTTCGTGATTTGCAGATCCCACAAAAGAGGAACGCGTCTCTTTCTCTTATCTTCATCGCGATTTCCGGAATCCCGGGCGGAAAAGGGGGATTAAGATCCCTCGGTTTTCAAGGGAATTCGCGATGAGAAGAGAAAGAGAGAGCCAAGTTCTGTAATCCTTCCAAGCTTTGCGTCCGAGACTTTCAGTCTAAGTTCAAGGCACTTTACTTTGAACGGGCCGAGTGATTGGCCGTAATCGTATGATCATAGCTTTAACGTTAAAACTGCTGCATAAATTTAACCCTTTGCACTCGAGCCTTTTTCGTTTGAACGAAAAAGGGCGCCGTATCGGCGCCGCTCGAGTGCAAAGGGTTAATTCAAACTTAAGCTTTTGATTGAATCGCTTGTTTTCTTCGTTTCCTTGTTTTCAAAGATCATTTGCGGCAGTTTTAAGAAAATAAATTTTCACATTCAATTCAATTTATAGCAATTTTTTCAACTGACGAATTATATGTCAGATAATAGTTGTTAATAAAAAAGGATAAAAGCAGATTTTATGAGACAAGGATTGCTAAAGGTGTTTTTTATGAAGAAGTAAAAGGTTGAAATGCTCACGGCGAAAGTTATCAAATTTTAAGGACTTCTTGCGTCCTGTAGCTTTTCTTAATCCTGAGAAGCTTACTTTATTCGAAGATTGAGAAGTAGAACTTGCAGGGATCCAGAGGCTGAAGATAATGTAAAACGCGAAGACTAGAACGAAGCTTTATGTATCGTCTTCGCTATTCTGGGGGATAAAAACCGCGTGGCAATTTCTTTGCAGAATGTGCTTCGCATTCGTAAAGAATGCTGCAGGAGAACATTCGATATTATTCCCTTTTTCCAATCCGAGTGTACGATTTCATGTAACAAGATGTCTACAGCAGTGCTTTTCATACTTCCATTTCTGCTAGAATAAAAGTGGTCTTGTTCTCTTGTCACGTTTAAAATTTCTTGTACTAACATTCTTCAGAATTTCTGTGCGCTGATTCTGCATATCCAATATCCTGTTTAATAAAAATTCAATTTCTTAAGGTTCATGTATGATTTCAGGTGTTTAAGGTTTACAATTTTTAGTCAGATTGAAGTCTATAATTCCAATATTATCCCTATAATATCCTTAATAACTTTCAGCGTAATACTCAATTAACTTTCAAAACAATTGTAAACTTCATATTTCCCAAACTTTATACAATAAAGGTAATATTTGTGAGCGTATATGTACTAGTAAATTAAAATGAAGAACTGCAATAATTGTTGAACGAGAACTCGCCAAAAGTTTCGTCGAAATTTTGAAGGTACCGCAATTAACCTAAGCTTCCTTCAGTAAGGCATCAACTATATTAGAGCTGTGAGTATATTATGGATGTTGAAGTCTGCTCTCATGTACATGACGGCCCTCAAAAACTTTTTGCTCCATGTAGAGTTTCAACTTCTTGTTCCTCTTGCTCCCCAGCAGAAGTAGAGCCAATGGTAACTTTTTGCTTTTGCTTTTGCTTTCGCGAGCACTGAGATTCCAAAGTGGGGTTGCTGCTGTGCTTTTAGAAACGTTAATTTGTATACATAGCCATGAGAAACACGCTTCTTCAAAGACTTAATGTAATTGCCTTCGGAAACACATGCAGTTTCAAAATATAAATAAAAATTGAGTAATTTAAACTTATAAATAAACTTTTTATTGGAACAATATTTTAGGGGTGACATTTTAGAAAAAGAATAAGTAAAATCAAATTAAAAATTCTGTTTATATTTTGTTAGTAACATTGTACATTGCGAGGTAAAATAAAGTGCAAAAAAAACTCTATGTTACATAGAATCTCGTAAATTTTTTCCGTAAATTTTTATCGTAAATTTTTATCGTAAATTTTTCTCTTAAAAAAAAGCGAGCAATTTGCCTCAGATTTTTCACGTACTAAAGATTTTCGCTAACTTTGGATTTAATTAGCAAATGCGTCCTCTCGAGTATGTGGATACGTGCCTCGCACATTTTTCCAAGCATTAAAGCCGATTTGCGTAATGGGATTCATCAAGAAATTAAAAAAATTATGAAAGAACACACCAGATTTACTAAATTTTAAGTCCTACAACATATCTAGGAATTTAATAATATTTTCCTCAAGGATTTGAGAACTTATTAAACATTATGCTATTCAAATTGTTCATTTTTTTTTTGTTTCAGTTTGGAGATTTAACTTCATTTCTCTCAAAATGTAAGTAATGCAAACTATTCTATCAGATATGTTTGAAATGTGGACTGGTATATTGATAAATCCAAAGGATCGGCCATAAATTTAATTTGATGAAAGTGAAAAGGAAAAACTAGGATATTTATTTCCCGTTATTTACAAAAGTTCTCTAGACTCTCGTTTAATCTCCAGAAGCAGTGTCAGACGTAAAGTTTGTTTACGAGTGACTTCTAAGTGGAACTTATTTCTCTTCTTTTTCTTTGAAAGAAGCACATACGTCTCTGCCTATCTTGAATGTTGAATATACCGACTTGCACTATTCGATTTTCAATTCCAACCTTCGGACGGTATACCATTTGATTACAAGTACAGCGTGAAGAGGAAAGTATGCGAGAGCTGCCAACTCTTATTTCTCGACCCTTTTTTTCTCATTTCTATCCGTCTGACATCGTTCGACCTCTTCTACTTGCAAAGCGAAAAAACGAGGAGTATTAGGAACGCCTCGGCCTCATTGCACTTCCGTTCAGTTCGGGCCGAAGAAAACCGTTCAAATAAGAAGAAAAATTTCCGTCCTTATGCCATTTTATCACTACACTATTGTGAAATTCCAGAAAATTGATATTTTTCCACCTCGATGAAATTTTCTTAGAAACAGAAGTGTTTCAAATATTGAGTTTAAAATTGTCTAATATCTGAATTTAAAACTGAAACTCGAACAGGAGTAAAGCATTCAGATAAATAAAATGAAAAGCTGTAAAATTTTAGAAGCTTAAATTTGAAAATCTTGAGAATCCTATCTTAAAAAAGTGGTGTAACGAAATGTCTCGAAAATTTCGCATACATTGTTGTTGCAAACCTGATTGGCTTTTGAATGACTTGAAGTTGAAAGAAGAAATACAAACTAATGACGCCAAAAAATTTCACGAAAACCTTCGAAATCGCTTATTAAAATTCATTAAGATTTCTCACAACTCCCAGAAACCTCTTGAAATCCCTTAAAATTTTACGACAACTTTCGAAATCCTTTTAAATTCTACAAAATCTTTTAAAAATCATATATGTTTAGAAATTCTTTTAAAATCCCTCAGTCAGATTACCTGAAAAACTTTAAAATCCTTTGAATCCCGCATAAAATATTTTAAAACTCATAAAAATCTCTTGAAATCTCGTAAAAATTTCTTCAATTCCCTAGAAATTTCTTGACATTTCTTAAAATACTTCGATAACATATAAAATCCCTTTATATCCTTTAAAATCCATTAAAATTATAAGAAATCTCATCAGATTCCATGAAATCTTTTAAAATTTCACAAAATGTTTTAAAAATCACAAAAATTTGTTAAATTCTCTTAAAATTCTTCGAAATTCCACATCATTTAAAATATTTTTAAATCCCTTAAACTTTCTAGAAATCTTTTGAAACTTTTTAAAATTCCTCGAAATTTCACAACAAGATTTAAAATACCCTAAAATCTCTTAGAATTCTTAAAAATCTCTGACAAACTTTAAAATTTTTTAAATCCCATAAAATATTGTAAAAGTCATAAAAATCTCTTGAAATCCGTTCAAATTTGTGAAAATCTCTTAAAATTCCTAGGAACTTCTTGAGATTCTTTAAAATTCTACGATAACATTTAAAATCCCTTTACGTCCCTTAAAAATCCATTAAAATTATTAGAAATCTCATTAAATTCCATGAAATCTTTAAAATTCTATAAAATCTTTTAAAAATCAAAAAATCCCTTAATATTATTATAAATCTCTTAAATTTTCACAAAATTCATTAAATGTCCATAAAATATTTTTAAAATTATTAAAATCTCTTAAATTCTTTCAAAATTCCTGAAAATGTTACGACAACATTTAAAATTCCTTAAAGTCCCTTAAAATTCTCTGAAACCTTTTGAAATCGCTTAAAATTTGTGAAAACCTCTTAAAATTCCCAGAAACTTCTTGAAATTCTTAAATTCTACGATAATATTTAAAGACCCTTTGTATCTTTTAAAATTCATTAAAATTATTAGAAATCTCACCAAAATTCCACAAAATCTTTGAAGAATCATAAAAATCTTTTGAATTCTATTAAAATTCCTCGAAATTCCACGAAAACACTAGAAATCGGTTAAAATTCGTTGGAATCTCTTAAAGTTCTTAGAAACCTCTTAATATTCCTCAAAAATTTTCAAAACATTTAAAATCCCTTAAAATTCCTTACCTTTAAAAAATCTCTTAAAATTTCATGAATTCCGTTAAAATTCCGCGAAATATCCTCAGATACCTTAAAATTCTACGAAATCTTTTATAAATCCTAAAAATCTTTAGAATTTCGTAAAAATCCCTAAAATCTCGCATACATTGTTGTTTCAAACCTGCTCTTTAAACTTGAATCAGTGAAATTTCACTGGTTTTTGAATGACTTGAAGTTGTAAGAAGAAAAATGAATAACCGTGCACGTAGCGCGCGTGTTGGTTTTGCTAGTCTTTAATAAAAAACCAAGAAATTAAAAAATTCGAAAATGGTTTATTATAGTCTGATCTGTTTGAAATAAGATTTTCATATAAGAACCTCAATTCAATAAGGCTCCCTCATTAAATAAAAAACAGGACGATGCTTTGTTAACGTTAGCAAACGCGAGATTCCTTTTATCCTTCTCGTATTCTGTCCTAGCATTGTATGCGGATAAAAAAGCGTCTTTTCGTGCAAAAGGTGGATGGTAGATACGTCCGCAGTTTCTTTCTATTCTTCGTAGGAGTGTGAGATTATGAATAATTCGAAGAGATTTACAAGACTTTGCTTTCCGCACCTCCTTTTCACCCCCAGTTTCATACCCCACAGGCTTTAACCTGAGCGAATTTTTCTTTTTTCCCATATTTTGCTTTCGCCAACTCATCTCCTTTTCTTCTAACGTTTTTACTTATTTTCTGACGAGTAACTCACCATATGTATAGTATAAGCCACAATTGAAATTCTTTGCAAGAATTCTATTCCCATTTGTCATTGCCTCGAACATATCTACGATCTACTTTATGCTTTCTTTCCTTGTTTTTGAATCGTGCGGAAAATTTAAACTAAGAAAATACGAATTTCTTGAAGACTGATGATTTTACTTAAAGGAAGAAAGGCGACTGCAAATAATTAAAGTTTTGTGACTGTCTTGCAAGTCAAAGAGATTATAGATGGAGAGTTATTTGCGAAGGGAGTTTGTAACTTGGGTGAATGCTTGTTGTGAATAGGAAGATGAATTCAAGAGAGCCGAGAAATTCAGCGGAGTATTTGAACTGGAATAATAATTGAGAACTTTATTTTCTTTAAACCACTTTTTATAATTATATTATATTATAAATTTAAGTCAATTTAGAGTAAATTTTGGATTTTATATGTGACTCCTTTATCTCCAAACACCACTCTTGATTAAAATCAGGTACTATAGTCGGCAGATAAAGGGTTCAATCAAATATAAGACACGAGAATCGTAAAAGAGACAATACTTTTTTATTTGCAATTCTCGGGCTCTTCCTTTTACTCTTCTTTGACGCGAAAATTCTGTATATGTAAATGTAAAAATTCTTCGAGGATCTCATGAACTCACTTGCAGAAATTTCTTATATAATAATTCTCAGCCGTATAAAATTTTATTTCTTGCAAATAATTTTTGTCCATTCAAGAACAAGATCCAAGATCATTGCTCTAAAACTTAAACTAAATTTTTTATTGACAGATAAAAGGATTTTATTAGACTTTGAAATTAGTGAAATGCCGGTTGTTAATATAAATTCAGTAAAAAATTGTCATTTAAAAAAACATAATTTACACATTTGTGTTATGTAAAAATTTAGAAAAATAGTCATGAGGTATATATTTCACTTAAAAGAATAAAACGTACATATTTATATAAAAGTAAAGGAATTCATTAGCAGCGTTTATTTAAAAATTAAGCATTTTATTCATCCGCCTGGGATTCCTAAATGTTTTTTTTTTAATTTTGTCAAAAATCAGAGGTCAGTTTGATTTAGGTCATTTAATAATTTAAAAACCTCATTAATAATAGTAAATTAAACATTTAGTTCCAAAATAATAAGTAGGTATATAAATTTGAAATAAATCATTTATATTCTATTAATTTATCTACTCTTATTAAAAAAAGTATTTTCATTAAAGGCACTCATTAAATAAATATTATTTTAACGTCACTATAATTGTTTTAAAAAAACTTGAATGATAAATTTCTTGACTTTTTGACTCTGAAACGAGAACGATTTCACTTAAATTAATTAATTATGCCGAGGAAGCTTGTATTGATTATGTTACTATCGTTAATTAACTTCTCAATCAATAAAAACAAATTTATAATTATTACCAATTACTGCTATTACCTGTCCTACCTTACCGACGAGATTCTAGCGTCCTAGTTCAAATTATCAACGATAGTTGGCGCTGTGGCATTTGCGGAAAGGCGGGATTCGAATTTGCAATTAGCCATTTGCCACAATTTTGCATTGTTCGTTGAGGAGTGATGACTTCCTTCTTGTGTCTCATTTTTATGTATGGTTTGAATACAACTTCTGGCAAATTAGCCCCAATCCATTGCAGAAATGTACGAATGAATATTTCCCTAAACCATGAATGGATGTTGTTGGATCGAGAAATTTGGGTATGTCAGGTTAAATTTTTCATTTCAGGGAATAATGCTCCAAAATCGCACAGATTGATTTCCTACAACAATTTCGTTTGTTTTGCGTCTCTTATCAAAAAACGAACGAATCTTAGGACAATTTTCGAGTTATTTCGTTGTCAGTTCACATTTTCTGACTATTCTGAGAACCCGATTCTAATCGAATAATATTGAGAATCGGAATCGGTTTAGATTTGACGGTTAGAATTAATTCGAAGCTAGTTTTCGGTTGACACGCCTTCTGAAAGGGATTTTAATCTTAAGAACGTCTAAAACAAGCAGTAACATCTTTTTTTCGTTAATTGTTGAGGAAAAAACATGCGATATTTCCAATTGAAAATTGTGAAATTTCACGACACTTTTGGCGCGAAATTTAAAATCAAATATCGATCGCCTGTTTGTGTTAGCAGTTGAGGAGAACATTTCTAGAGGGCAAAGTACATTAGACCGGTCGGTGGCGCCACCCGATGGGTTTCTTGCGAATTATGTTTGGGTATATCCTCAAATGGCCAGAGTTGATAACTCTTTGATGAGTTAAATTTCTATGTACCGGTAACATAGGAAATTTTAGTCCATCTAATTTTACAGGTTACCTGGTGTAAACAAAGAGAAAATTTCTTTTAGTATTAAGAACATGTTATTCACCATAAGGCGAAACTACATTTGCTCTTATGGTAATTACCACATGCTCTTAAGAGAATCTAAGATTATTATCAAAATTATTATAAATACATCTTAATATAATAGACTGATAATATAAGTAAAAAAAAATTACATTGTGAAGAGTTTTATAAAATACTTACTTTAGTAGGATTTTTATATTTTTTTCAAATAAATATATTAAACAGATTTCACCCAGAATAAAATATTAATTATTTTCAACCAATAATTTCCGAAAAATCTCAGCTTTTGAAATGCAACAAATAATACAAAATAATACAATTTGAAAACGGGAAAAATATTTATATTTGCAGTACTTGAATATTATTTTGTAAATTTCGAATTGTAAATCTTTCCAAATTCAAAATTTTATTAGGATTTATGAATTAAGTAAGAATATAATTAATCGAACCAATTTTAATATCAAAAATATAAAATCGTATTTTGTAAACAAATTTGATTCATTGATTAGTTTTAAACGCGTGTAGACCCAAAAAAAGCAAACGGCTTTGATCCTTTTTTTCGTGAGTGGCTATATTTCGTATCTGACTCGACAATACGCGTTCTAAAATAGCTTTTTGGCTCTCGGTTTGCATTTGGTTGGTCGATTCATGGTGAATTTTGGTATTGTACAGTATATATATATACTGTGCAATATATGTAGTGCATATATGCACTATTACAATATAGATGCACATTGTATGTGCGTATTTACGAGACACAACTGAATCATCAGGAATTCTCGATAGATAAATTTAGACTTGTTTTTTGGGTTCGTGCCAGGATCGTCCCTGCATGTAATTTAATCCTCCCCTCACTGTTAAGGGAAGGAGATTCTCCTCCACTTTTTCAAAGGGAGGACAATCACTTTTCAATTGTCTGGTAGTCCCATATTATATTAATCCACTCGTAGAGATCTGCTCTGGTTTTTTTTTCTCCTCTTTAGAATCTGGTTTGGGACTCTCGAATAGATCGGAGTTCAGTATTCTTGAAAATATCCTTTGATAATCATATGGCTGAAATAGAAATTTTAAACCAGAATTTCTAGAGCTGTTATCTAGCGTAAAATTAATAACAAAGAACTTCTATTTCTCTTAAAAATTGTGAGGTTGAAATTTAATTACATATTTAAAACAGACTTCAAAGGACTCGACAAGAAGTCTTGTTTGATACAATTTTTATAGAGTCCAGGTATGAGAAGTGAGGCAAAGTAGGTTACAGTGAAGAGCATAAAAAGATTATGTTACGCGATTTCATATGAAACTTTCTAAGTATATTCATAAATCGTATTTTAATATTCTACCAGGAGTGAATTAAGAAGAGCAGGATCGCCTTCAATCGCCTTGAGCCGACGGGGGATTTAACAGGATCTTTGAAAATGTTGGCTGATGTGTGAAAACTTTTAATAGGGGTAGCTGCTGCTGATATTGATATCATATAGATATAGAGCGAGGAGAAAATTGCTCAATTAATGAAATTCTATCCAGGAGTATATTGAAAAGTCTTCAGAACAGGAATTTCATCAATGTTTATGAATATTTATAGGTCTTTTATTAAACATCTTTTAACTATATGTATTCTAATTATATATATATATAGTTTAGAGGGTAGATCAGCAACGGAATTTTCAAACAGACTGTCCAAATTCTGAGATAAACGAGGTTGTTTTCAAGTTCTGCATTAGTGAAGCCTCTCTTTGAATTCTCGTAAACCATTACCGAGACTTGCAAGAAAAACATACAAGATCCTAAAACTAGAAAACGGGAAACAGATGGTTTATTGACTTTTATTTCCATCGTCAGTGCAGAACAATCGCAGAATTTAATTCTTAATTCGCTTTTTCATATTAGATTCCATGACTTTAGAATTTATTTTTAAATACTGTCCTTGCTTCATGCAATAGTCCTTTGAGCCTGATACTTCTTCTTTTTAAAGTTTAAACTCTTACGAGTTTTCAATTCCAGTTTTATCTACAGAAAGCCGTTTTTATTCCGAATTTTCAAATTTGATACTATCGGACTCTTTTTAAGAGAATTCAACTCTATTTCGAGATGTAATACATTCAGTGTATCTTACTGAAATTCTTTCTCAATCGCAAAGTGTCAGATTTTCACGATGCACTTTTTCCGTTTTCTCATTTCTTTCCTTCCGCTTTCGCGAATTTATGGCTTTTCCGGAAATTTCACGTTGAGAAAGCAAGTTTATAAAAGATACGAGCATATCCAGTCTCCACCTCACTGATACGTTAAACATACGCGATTTCTACGGGGTGCATAGATATTGTTATTCCGCCCGTTGTCGTTCGACGTGAAGGTATAAAAACCATAATCATGATATTACACTTGCGGAACGCAACTTTTATCTTTAAAGGATGCTGCCTTCTGAATTCGTAATTATTTCCAAGATCGTCAATTTTATGGGTGGGGTTTGATGATAATATGATATTTATCTTTCTCGCTATAATCCAGCTATAAAACGAATAATGATAATATGAAGTTCAACCAAATTGCGCATTCAACAAATATTATCCTATTTCAGTATTCATATTGATATCATTGACAATGAGCTAGTTTAAAAGGATTTTGAGATTTTATTCCGAAAATAAGTTTGGCAGACTGAATTTTCCATTGATTTACTAAATATTGGAGGAGAGACTCGAAGTAAATTCACGGAAATTCAATTAATCTAGATAATGGATTGAAAATCGAATAAAAAATATTTTAAAATGGTCAGGGTCCGTTTGCGATTCAGTGAAAATAAGTATAAATTCTCTTTTCGAACCGCGGCCCTCCATAACGGAGAGATTTTGAAGTGTTATAATTATTTTTTGATCCTCTAGTGCTCTGGGTTGTGTCATCTTGAATAATGCTAGTTAGTTACGTGCACAGAAAGCACAGAAACTCAGAAATTTCAATAGCTAAGAGGGCCTTCAGCTCTCATTCTCTCATACTGCTCCTCTGTCGCCATGGAGACGCCTCGTCTCATCGGCCTCCCTTTCGGTAGAAGAAAGTAGTGTCAATGATCCAGAGTCTGTATACACGTCCGATTGTGCAAGATGAGTGCAATTCCCACGAGTGTATCTAAAGAAGGATATCTGAAGTGCTGTCGAGATAAATTTCAAGGATAAAACCAATTTCTTCCTCTCCTCAAGCTTCTGCTCCAGCTTGCACGAAACATCACATGTAATCCCTCCCCTTTCCAAAAATAGTTTCTGGATTGATTTAGTGTTAGATCCCGGGAATCAAACATCAAGGGTGGTCTGTTGTGTTACTAGAAACAGAAAAACATCCTGAAATAATCTCGCAATTTCTGCCACTTCAGAAAGATATTTTATAGTTTGTCAAATACTGCGTACGCAGTATGTTGGTAGATAATGCTAGGGACCCTTAAAATTTCCTCCCCCTTTTATTGTGTTATATTATTATTTTGTAAAAAGTACTCTACTTCAGTAGCAATTGTAGAATACAGAAAATTTTCTCCACAGTTGTGTAAACTAAATTACTGAAAAATTGATTTTCACCAGCTTTCCAACCCAATCTAGTAAAAATTCGTAGTGAGAAGTTCAGGAGAAAGGATGTGAGAACTAGAAACCACGAAAGCTCGAAAGCTCGTTCCTTTACCCTTTTAAGGTAAAGTGTGCAACATTCAGAATTGGTCAGAGTCCGCGGCATACCAAAGCTTTGAAACAGTCTGAAGCCTGAACGCCTCTGTGGTGAGCTTTCGGGCGCATGTGCATTACAGCTGTGACGTACAACTAGAAGCTCGAGGGTTCTAAAAATACGTCCGGCTTGGCTGCACTTGAAACTAAAGCTTAAAATCCATCCTGGTGTATTTTTTATTCTCCTCCCTAGAGTAGACTAGATCACCTTGTGATCTTTATTACCAAGTCACAGAATTAATCCTTTCTAAGGAAGTTTTTTTCTCTTATATTCTTTTCCTCTTTCCTATAAAAAGTACATCTGGCTCTTCTCAAAACAGAAGCTCATTTCACTTAGAACGACCCATTAAATGCTTTCTTGCAAGTAATGGTTGCTTTATTGTCTCTTTAGGATTTTTATTTGACTTTTATAGGATTCTACAATGGACAGGTTTTCTAGTTTTACATTTGAACCGTATTTTTATCTCAGGTTCTCTCTTTATTTCTTGATTTTATAGCTTTGTTAAAACTTACAAACAAGGAATATAAAGTTTACTTTGTTTCAAGTTATGTCTCCCTCATAATTTGATGTGGCGTTTTTATTTATTTAAACTTCGAAAATTATTTAATAGATTAATATGGATGTCGGTATTCTTAATTCAATCTTATTTGATGAGGTTTACTTTAAACATTTAATTTATTTGAAACTGCTTCCTTACTCTAAACTTCTAAACCAATATAACGGCAAACATGATTTTAGGATCCTAAAATGATTGCACAGATTCATCACGTGTCACCAAAGTATAATTAAGTTCTCAAACTACGTGAGCAAACTCATTATCTCACTTAATCGAATCATTTGATGTCTGTTCGAAACGCGATATTCTATTCTCGTACTCCAATCTACAATTGGACGTTACGTAAACTTATCTCAGAAATCACTTGTTCCTTTTCGGAACGTGAGAGAAAAAATATATTACAAAACTAAAGACACGTTTGTGCAATTCTTAGTGTATAATTGTGAATTTTAATTTATTTTATATCTGTTTTATCGCTCCATAAAAGACCTTCGTTCAGTCTTTATTACAGCGAAAACATAATGGGCTTTGCTAACGCGTTTATTAAAGGCGCACTTTGGAAAAATTGCAGCCGTAAGCCTCGAATTTATGAGATTAATCAATATTTTTCTCCGGGAAGGAATTTCGGTTTGATCAAATGAACGTAATTGTCTCAATTTTTCATCCATAGAATTAATAGATTTTTATTCATTTAATCAATAGATTTTCGTTTTCTTTTTTTTCGAACATATTTTTATTTATTGAGTTAAAGAAATATGAGAAATATATGTAATTATGACCAAGCTCTCTGAAAAATGAACATAAGTATTTTCCCTGAATGTGATTTTTTCAATAAATGGGATAATTTCTTAGAATGAAAAGACTTTTCTCTATTTCTCTTCGCGATATTCGTATTTATTATGGTACATAGTACAAGCTGAGATCATCATAGCACCATGGTTTTTACACCCTTACCGTTAGAGGTTGCCATGGTAACATGTGAAGGGCCAGCATCCCCTGAAGGGTGAGCCTAGCTCGCAGGTGAAACGAGGGTGCATGTGAATGTACAACTCGTGCATTTCTTTATCTGAACATGTATATGTATTCAAGCCGTAGATCCCATTTTCACTGCTTTTTCTCATAATATCATTAGTCTTTTCTATACACAAAACACTTAAATTTAGCTCAAAATTCATCTTTTATACGCATTTTACATACTTTTACAAGCATTCTGACATAAACTTGATGATTTTTTAAAGTAACTATGTTTTCATAAATCTACGATTTTTTTTTGCAAAGGGAGTGGCAATTATTAACGTTCTCTAATGACCACGACGTTAAGGAAAGTGTCTCTAATTTTAGTAAACAACCAACTCAAACTTTTTTCACAGTTTGACATTTTGATAATTTGAAATCGTGACCGAGACAGATTGTCCGAGTTCCAGGAAAACAAGTTAACTTTCCTTGTCTAGGACGCTATTTTCCATTCGGCCTTTTCTGTATTATGCATGTGATGCTTCCGACAGCTTTTGGCCGAATTCCAAGGATATAAATTGTTGGGACTTGTTCTATTACCCCCCTCACATCCGGTTCCTCTCTCGGATCAAAACACTTCGTCTCTCAGATTCGCGAACTGGTACTGCATGTCGATAGGATTTGAACAAAATAAAGTTTTGGATCAAGATCCATTTCATCAGAGATGTTTTCCATTTACTACTTTTTCGAGCTGGAATTCGAGATTGTTTTTCTGTGACATAATGGACGAATTTGAGAATTGGGAATTGGAATATAATCTATACATGAATCTTCAATTTATAAAGCTTATAACTGAAAATGATTCAAAGTTAAAATTGTGTAATCACTTAGACTAAAAAGTTATATAAATATGAACAAAAACAAAAAGAAAGCGACAATCTTTTGAGAAATTTAAAAAAGCGATGAATAAACTGGAATGGATGTGGCAATATGTACTATGGAGAATAAATACGGGTGTCTATATTTCTAAAGTTAAGGGTCGTTCACACGTATGAGATAATCCTCATAACACGTAAACTTCGTAAATGAACGGAACTTTGATGGTATTTGTGAGAGGCATCGACCGCAATACTGGAAAATGAGAATGAAATAGCCCGGTTCGTAGTAATATTGGAAAAAGAGAAAAGAAGAGGGGAAAAGGCAAAGAAAAAAAATTCTCGATAATTCCACAACTCCGAGGAAAAATTATTGGAAAATTAAAGTATGCATTAGTCATTTACATTTTACGTGTATATTACAAGTGTAGAGCATATTTAAGGTATTGCACATGTTTAACAGGAAATATTACCAGAGATAGAAATTTTCTGTTTCATCTTAAGGCAAAATCTTAACCCAGTTAGCGTGTAATTAAAATGCTGAAAGCACTCAAAGTATTCCGCAAACAAGGAAGCAATTACTCGAGAAAATTGCGAAAAGTTTCTATATCAAGAAACTATAACTTATTTGATATGTTTTATACAAAAATAATTGATATCATTTAATTAAATTGCTGTAGACTAGAATATTTTAAATTAACACTTTTTATATTACATAATTGGTATTAATTCGTGGAATCGAGAATTAAGAGTGAGGTAATTTTGCAGAAGATGTTTCTAAGTATGTCGGATAGATTTAGTGTGAACATAATTAGTCTGGATTTACGTGTTCTTCTTTATGGATCACTAGACCTACTTTATGATACTTTAGACTTTTCGAATTGGATGTTAGGCATTTTACAAATGAAAGTGCAATGAAGTGATGACCTGGCGATGACCTGCGATTCTTAATATAGATTTTAGTCAATCCATTTAAATTTTCATGTCTAGAATTTTTACTCGTGCCAAATGATTCGTTCCACTTAAATAAAGGGGATGTTTTACTAGGGGTTTCCGAATATAAACTTGTTAGCTTAAAATAATCTTCTTAAAATAAACTGGTTAAATCCTATTCTACAAAAGTGAGATTAAAGAACATTTTATTAAAATTAGCACTGAATTTTATTAATCTTCATCAAAATTACGTTGATCTATTTGTATTAAAATTCTTATCATGCGAATCTCTAATTTCATTACAACTTGAATTTTTTAAATGAAAAGCAAAATAAGAAACTAGTTTTTCTTTGTTCTAATATCGTAAAACAGTATTTTTATGTTTTAAAATTTACTTTTAAATTATCATTATAAAGATTTCTTCATAATTTTCCGAGTCATTAAATTTTTAAACATTTTTCGTTGCCCGCTGCTCATTAAACGAAAATGTCAGAAAATCTGGCTTTATAGTACCATAAAATGTACGCCACTATGGACAGAAATTAAATTAGAGTATAAATTAATAAAAAAAAAGGTTCACGTTTTTTTTTAATTTCCAAGAAAAATGTATTAAGGCTCGGATTGGACTGAAGTTTTAGACGTCTACTCAGACGAATTTTTTTTTCATGAAAGATTTCTCATCAAAAACTATAAGAATATTGTTTGCAAAAACATTTCCCATACTTTTTGTTGCAATGAACAAATTATTGTAAATAAAACAATTTTCTTTAGTGAGAATCTTTGAAGAAAAAAAAAATTCGTCTGAGTAGACGTCTGAAACTTCAGCCCAATTAGGCTCGGATTCCGAGAAGGACTTTAGAGTAGATTACAGTAAATCTTAGATATTTTCTCTAAAAAATTCGAGTCTGGGCTTTTTCTTTGGGAGGGGGTGCAAGCACCCGTGGTCCCACCCCTGCATCCACCCCTGAATTTATTTGTTTAATGTCTTCATTAAATCAATTCAAATTTAATTTGATTTAGATTTGTTCTAGATATTTCAAATTTTTAAAGAGTAATGTAAAAAACTCTAGGGGAACGTTATCCGCCCTTTTCCAATGAAAATAATATTTCCATCATTTTGTTAAACTATATTTTAATATTTATAACTAGGCTGAACAAAATAGCAAAAAAAATCATCCAATTTCGCCGCATCTGCCCAGAGATAACCGAGTGGGTGTCCGTCGGGCGTTTTAGTTCCCTCAACCTCTACCTCGACTCAGTGGCGCTGCGCGCGCATAACCAGATGGCGCTGCAAGTCTATGGCGCCGGCAAGTGCCGTCGTCAGTCTCAAAGGGACCACGCACAGTGGTAGTCGGGCGTTCGATTGAGGGAACAAGAAAAGCAAGGAAAAGAACCTCGAGCTAGTGTCGTGTCGTTCGCGGACTGTGTCAATTGGTGAGAAACTTGATAAAAGCGTGTCCTCCTTGCCATTGTCGCGAATCGTCTCCTGTCCACTCAGAAATCTTCTAATAATAAAAATACTCGAATACTCTCGGGTTTGCAAGAGTGCGCGTCTCGACGGCGGCGACGTTGTTGGTTTGTGCGTGTGTGTCTCGTGCGTGCGGATAAACGGAGTTCGACCGCGTTACCGGTCTCTGTCTCTCGTGTTCTGCTGTGTTCGACTGGAATAATAACACGTCTCTTGCAGCAAAGTGAGAGAGAAAGTGATTTCGATTCAAAAGTAAGAGTGACAAGGAAAGAACAAGCAGGAACGGAGGAGGTGGCGGCCGTGGAGGAAAATACGAGGAGGTGGTACGGAGTGTCAGATTGTTTTCTCACACAACGGTGGAGCAAAACGGCCTCAAACTGTGGGGCTCTGGGGCGTTTTTCCTTCCTCCGCAAGGAATGTACTACCCTGTAAGTGTCGATCGTTATTCTCTTTTCAGCCTCCGCGTCTGCTCACAAATTTACCAAAATTCAAACATTGTATTTAGACTGTTTTAGCCGAGTTGTCATAACCTCAATTTTTTCGCGCGTTTTTCTCACTTGGAAACAATTTTCTAAAGTAGGTGATTTGAATGACTCGATGTTTATATGTTTTGGTTATTCTATTTGGCAAATTCGATTTTGGAGCTATTACGGACAAGATGTGTGCATCTGGGAACCTAACCTCAAATCTGGAATTCGGAACCCAAAGGCAAAATTCGTCCTTCAGGGATTCAAGGTCGAGGATTTTTTTGCTTTAGTGTGCATTCACGAATGCAGATAATCACAAATGCGAAAGAATGGTTCTTTTGATTGAAGGTTAGGTCGGCTCGTAAGAGGTCGATCATTTACGACGCGGTCAGATTTTGCACGAGGGACGCTTCCAATCCAAATAGATGTTTCTTCCCTTGTAATTATGTGTTTCGGCATTCAAAGTGATTCATATCTTATTTGAGTGTAGGATTTCACTGTGTCGTTGCTATTCTCTTGATTTGGTGATAAAAACAGCTGTTAGAATAGTGGTTGTACCTCTTCTGTTTTTGTGACATCATTGTTCCTGTTTTTGTTTTTAATGATCTTTTGATTTGAGGATTGTTAGAACAAAAGGTGTATTTGGTTTCAATCGAGAGATTTTTCAAATGTCTTCTAACACTGGCAGAAATTCTTTCGATTGTAAACAAAGAAGTATTGTTGACAATGGCATGCTCCGTCTTCAGAGTCATTCTTGATGTTTTTCAAACTGAATTGAATTATTATTGTTATTATTATGATTATTATTGCAAATTGTTTATTTTCTGAGTCAGATTTGCAGTCTTTCGGAAACTTAGAATGATTAAATAAGTCTTCCCAACCCGTATAAATCTACCTACTTTTCAGCAGGTATGAGGGTTGTAAAAATCCCGGGTATTGAACTGAAAGATCGCATCCTGTGGGACAATGAAGTCGGGCGAATGAACGGTAGATTGAATTTCACGTCCTTACAATTGAAGCATACGACCTTTCTCACATTATAACGGTTGACGAACAATTGAATATGCCGGTAGTTTCTGAATTCTAAACTTAAAATTGTAATTTTAACACCCAAAGTCTTCTTTTAACACTCATTCGTCAAGTTAAGGGCACAAGGGCAAGAGCAAATTTAGTGTTGCCAACTTTACACCCGCAATAATAATATTTTTTTGCTAAAACTATGCTACTCACTTCTGTTTCAAGCAGACGGCGGTAAATGGCCTAAGTTTAGCGAAAAATATTTATTATTGCCAATGTAAAGTTAGTGAAACTAAATTTTCTCTTATGGAAATTAACATATGCCCTTAATTTGAATTCTAGTAATTTCACTGAAATACGATCGACAATATTTAGTTTCTCAGGATCTTCTAAAATAGAAATGAACGCCAAGTCACTCATTCTTGATATGACCTAAAATTATCACTGCAGAAAAATGTTGTCACTTTATTCTAGTTTCACCTGAATTTTGTTTTTTCAAATTATAGCAATATGTAACCGTCCATCTGGGTTTTAGAGCAGAGTTTACAAACACGATAGGTACTATATAATTCGATAAAGAATTGAACAAGGAGCGTGCAAGAAAAGTTAAATATTTGAGGATTATCGATAAGATAAAAAGTTTCGTGTTTGTTCAAACTTAGAGACTAGCTACTAGACTTGAGATTTGAAATACTTTTTGATTTTCTTTGGTGAGCAGTTCACTTAATCTGTCGTGATAAACTTTTAAGGAAGCGAGAGCCAATTGATGTTTCAGGAATATGTCGAAAGCTCGAGTTTGAGTTTATGAAATTGCACTTGGTGACCGTTTACCTCAATTTGGAGTGTCATAAAATAAACCCTGGTACACAGATGCACGTTTACCTTCGCTGAGGAAAATATTCAGGACTCAGATGTAGCATGAGTCGTCCATGTTTACAAAGAGATTAAAAGTGAATTTTGAACCTTTATTTGAGATATCTTGGGTTTGAGTTATGACAAGTATTTGACTTTCATTTAATTTTCTGTTGATATTTGAATTAGGTATTGTCAGTATTATCACTCTTATTTAATTTCATACAACTACTGTGTTTTAATGATTCAGCTGGGCGTACATTTCATTTTTGATTAGTCTCAATTTGCTTTTCGTCTTTAATTCGCTTCTGGTTTTATTTTAATGTCCAATATTTTAATATTGGTAATTATAATTATGGTAATAATATTGATAACATTGATTCAACCTTATCAAATGTTTATAGTATAATAAAAGAATGGATAAAATCAGGGACAAATTGAAGCGCTCGACTCGTGTTTGATTTGACACGTTTTCGTGGCCAGACAAAGGATTTCTTTTGATCCGCAGACAGGGATAATCTATGAATAATGCATTGTTCCACGGTCTTCTCTCAAAACCGATGACATCATAGGGATCCTGTGTCCAAGGACGATATTGCAATGAGTGTCGAGTGTACACTGTACAATGTGCACATACTGCACAGTGACAGAATTGTTTATTGTGGTTAAACAGAAAGTTAGCCCTGGTAATTCCGAACTAGTCTCTGCGTTCCAAATGCAAATTACGCTAATGGTCGGGGACCAAAAATGAAAAGCGTGCTGCAAACGCAGTCTGTTTACGCATGCGGAACACCCGCGTGCTGAGCCAACCGTAAACCCCCTGCGCACTATTCACTATAGCTGTACTATATCGAGAGTGGAAAACAAAGGGACTAGCCGATTTGTAAAATGCCCGACATCCCGCTCCACAGAGTGTTGTAAAGGTTGTAAATAAATACGAGAGATGATATCGAACGCCCTAGCGGCGGATAGAAACAAAAAATAAGTTACTACGCTGGATTGATATGTGGTTGTGATTTCAGTATCCAGTTGCCGGATTGACAACTGATGTCAAGGACATGTGGGAAATACGTGACACTAAGCTCGATGAAAACATTTCGTTTGACGTTAATTTAATTGTTTTTTCGTGTCGATGTCATATTCAAAAAGGAAAAGCTTATATAGGCTTCTTTACAGTCTTTTCTGTCCCAGGGGATCCACATTTTAACTTCAAAATTCGAGATTTTTATTTTAATTAACAAATACTATAATAAAATTAGATATTTTTCACTCTGCAGTGGTATTCGTTTTTTAAAATAAAAGAATGCGTATAGAGCGAAACAATGTGCCATTTTAATACATACTTTTTGTTTCAAATGAAACAATTGAATTTCAGAGTAAATCTAAAGAGCGAAAAGATATCTAATTGTCGAATGAATGCAGTGAATACTTTTTACAATTTTTATCAAATATGCTTTAGCGGTATCAGACGGAGTTTCTGCTAAAAGAATTTAGGCAATCGACGAAGAAATAGAGCGAAAATTCACACAGAACAACGGGCATCAAAGGATATTTCCTTTTGCCCCAGATTCGATTTATATTCAATTAGTATTTTTCTCATCTAAAGCTGTGGAGTGGTTTCACAAAACCTCGGATATTTATGCTTTCATTTTAATATTCATAACCACCTTTCGCTTTTGTCGAGGTCACTATGTACTTTGACTCCGTATGGTCAATCGTCTGACTTTCAAGTATTAAGTTCTGGTGTTGTTTTTGGTTCGATGTCCTGAGACGTGTACTAAGCCATTTCCGCTTTGTCACCAGATTAGGAAATCGTTTAAGCTGTGAAAACCTGTATTAAAGGCCGAAAATGATAAGATAACTAGATTTTTGTCCTTCTCCACGACTGTTTAGGATCATCAGTTTTTAATATTAATCCATAATAGAGGTGAAAAGAGTGACAGGGTTTGAATTGAAATTACTGTAAATTATTGTTATTGTTTCTTCGCGATTGTTGGAAGAATGAGTAACAATCCTTGAATCCAGTGAAACAAAGCCTTCTTGACAAGTGCCAAATGCATTTCACTTCTTATTTGTCATTTTCAGGGTTTGACAAAATGATAAAGGAGCGTTTTCATATCGTAGACAGTCCAATCCCTCTGAAAAAATGTGAATAAAGAGGTCGCTGGCCTCGCTGCCACTTCGTTTACCATCGTCATTCCTATTAATATATTTGCAATCCGTTATCGTCGAACGAAATGAAAAACACTGCACGCAAAAGAATCGAGGATTTAACTGTCAATTATCGGCCGTTTATATAAAGCTATGCACTCGGACTTGTGTTCGGCTACGAGAACGATTATAAATCCAATACATCGATCAACGTTGTTACGCTTCCAAATAAACTTGAAATGAACTGAAAATTTATGAAATATATATAATCTAAAGATCCTGGGTTTTGTTAACATACATATATTGTAAATCAGGGATCTGTTAGCACAGATTGGAGATTTTCTCGGATAGCTCGATCACCTAAAGCAAATAAGAAAGAAAAAAATTCGCAGAGATGCGGGTACATACTACATTTTCCTTGATCCGTTCTATTATGAAAGAAAGTCTAGAAGCTCTCAAAGTCAATACTGTGAAATTTCCTACGGGCATTGTCGTCTCTTTCCTAGACACATTTCGTTGGCTATTCTATTCTGGAAGCTTTTGGGAGCTTTAAGGACCGTCCACACTGAAATTCCTTGGAAGCATCGTTTGCGACACGATGGCTATTCTATTCACTCATTGCACAACGAAATACAGGATTTTACGAGCTTTTGGTGATGTACACACTGAAAATTCCTGCCTCCGGGAAATTCTAGGGATTCCTTAGAGTCGTAGAGACTCGTAGGTTGGATACTTAATGTTGGATCCGCAGCACTTGGCAATGTTCCAGAGAAATTTCGCATTGGCTACACAAGTGACTGTCATGCTGTCTTTCTCTGATGTCGCTCTCTTTTCAACCCTTTGCCTTCGTCTTTCCATCTCCTCTTGGTGGCAAAAATAGCTGGGAGAAATTTTTTTTACTTATCACAGACATGGTGTCTGTTTTGCGCTGGAGTGATCTGGCCTTGTAAAATCTTCTTGATTCGATATGTTTTTCCTCTTGAAACTTTTTACATGCAAAAGCTTTTAAATTTGGTACACGTATCTTTCAATTTAAAAGCTTCCGTGTTTGATCAAGCCCTTTTATTCAAGTTTTGACGAATTGGAACACTCCACTTCGGAGATTTAATGTTTTTTGAGAAAAAGTCGAGAAAAAGAACTGCTTGTAGCTTTTAAAGCGATACAAGAAATCTTGTTTAAATTTCGCCCAGACAATAACACTTGAACATAACTGGAATTAACTTGTATTGAACTTAGTATCATATTTATGTTTTTAAAATATGTAATTTGTTTCAATCTTGGAAATCTACCAAAATATTGCAAAAGATGCTTTGAAAACTAGAATTTTGAAATAATATCCCTCATCTTTGTATGCCTTAAGCTCTGTAAATCATACATTGAAGATGAGATGAGTGGTTGTTGCGCATTCACACACTCGTGATTTTTTTTACCCGTTCCATATTAGGCCCCATATTGCCCTTCTTCGTCATCAAAATGATGATTCATGAGAAATGTGTGCAGCATTTTTAGTCGTCGAGGGAGCTAAACTTTACTTTTTGTATTTCATCTTTTACAGACCGACCCAGACACTCCGCCTTTGTATTTTGCAGTCTGCTGTCGGTTAATTTGTGTGAAACTGGACTTAGAGAGATTAACACTGTAGTTTCAAAAATTCAAAGTTATGTGCAGATTCTAGTAGAAAAACTTGAAACTTATTTTATTTAGTGGAAATTCTTTTATAACTACAAATTAGTAGCTTCTCTATGAATATTTTTCTAATTTTCAGTACGCACTTTATATTAGAAAAATAAATTCGTCTTGGGATGGAACGAAGCGAGTGATTTAAGATTCTTAATCATCTTAACGATGTAATTGCCCGGCTCGAGATGCTTCAATATTATAGTTTCAAGACCCAAGGGATTAGTTAATAACAGTTTCAAGTTTCACTTTTATATTTTATGTACCAGCTTTGAAAATAGTCGATAATAGACTTTGCTGTTGTTTTATTGAGGAACAGTAAAAGTTACATATGACTTGAAAATTTCTTTTAAATTAATTAAATCACATTTGTATTGATGTAAATTTCAATTGACGCCAGAATTAGGTACAAAGGCCATTGCTCGATTATACATATATGTATTTTCCTTTTGATATTATCGTATTGATTCGAAGTCGTTAAGCGCTCTGTGTACAAAACACGCGAGAAGCAAAACCTGCTTTGAACCCAGAACTAGCAGAACTTACTCTAAAGTAAAGCAAGAGCCAGATGATAGGTATGAGTTTTTGAATAACAGTTTAGTACACTAGAATTAATGTCATTATTCTGAGATAGTGTTCCTAATACGTGTACTATTATTTTATCAATTGATATTGACTGAATAAGTCTCAAATTGTTCAATTATTACTTCAAAGTCTAAACTTTTTTTGCCTATTTTATAATTTAAATTTCGCGCCAGAAACTTTCTCAGAACTAGAGGTTTGAAGATTATTAGGTGTGTTATAGTTTTCTTTTCTAAATATTATTTTTCAATATACTTAAAAGACACAAGTAATAACGGTTTTCTTGAATGATCTAAAATGCAAAGGAATATTTCAGTTATCATTGCAATTTCGGTTGGCTTGAAACTTTGATGTAAAACGAAATGGTCCATAAAAATGTGCGAGCAATCTCGAAACACTGCTAGATAAAATATAAAACATAAAATAAAATGAAGGTTCTTCTTCCTTCAGGGAATATTGACACGAAGATAGCAGTTGTAGGATTAAAGATATTGGATTTTATTTTATTTTGAAAAATTGACACATTTTTATATTTCTTAGTGTCGAGTTCGAAACTGTTAAAGTAAACTTAGAACTCTCTTTCTAGCTTTCAAATTTGGGTGTCGTCCAACTTGAGAACTTTGACATTTAAATTTATTTAGGCCGGGTTTAAAATTTGGGGGATTCATACATAAGGAATTTTTAAGCTGAATTGATTTTTAATTTAGATATTCGCAAAATTTTAACTTTTAACTGAAAAAAATTTACCTGCGGTGAGAATCGAACCTTAAACCCCTATAAGTGTGAATTTGAGCATGCTGATCACTACCCTATTAACTATTTAAGTGGAAATTTCTGATACACCTAATTATGACAATTCCTTCACTGATATCAGTGAGATTATTGATATTTTCTTTTAAAATTATCTGTGGAAATTTAAATCGAGTCAATCGTGGGAGAAGCCTTGTCGATTTTGCATTGACTTCCGTCGACGGATTTGTAATCGTTCATGCTAGTTTCCAGGCAGCAGGAAGGCGACATGCTGCAGATATCGATCGGCATGGAGTCGCAGCTTCTCTTTAAGTCATCCGGGACCCAGGACCACCCACATGACCACCCCCTCGACCCACGCAACCATCACCGTCATTCCACCCGCTCTAGGTTTCTCTCCACTTTGAAAACGCACCGAATCATATTCTCATCCCCAACCAAGAGAGGTTGTCTTGCTTCTGGAAAATGTCCCAGTGTCTGTTTCGTTTTACTTGATTTTTATTTTTTTCTTTCATTCACTGCAGTTTGCATTGTTCCTAATGAGAGTAAACGTTCGTGAAAATCCAGGACGAGGTTCTAGGACCCAGGAAATCGATTGAAAACGATCGATTCAACTTGTTATTGATAATAAATTTGCAAGGGAGCACTACGTTACCTACACTGTTTCGTGACCGTGACCTTCTGTCGGTAACACTTTCCTTTCTTCTGTTTACCGGCACGATTGACCTTGAAAAAAAAAAAAAAAAAAAAAAAACGAAATCAAAGACCAATGTCTCCTGGTTTCCTTTTCGTTTGTTTAGATTTCTCGTCTCGTTTCTGGCTAGAGTTAGAGATCAGGTGATTTTAAAGGATCGACTTTTAGAATTTATGTCGTTTTAGAAGAGTAGTTTCAGTTTTAGAAGGTTGATCGCGTTGTTTCTCGTTGCATATGAAAGTTCGGAAAAAATATATCGAAAAAGAAGCTGTGCAATTAGTTAGGGGCTGTATTCAAGAGCGGCCTTTTAATTACGTGGCGCGAATTTTAATTTTTTTTATATTGGAAGCAAGCTAATTTAAAAGAGAAGTTTGGGAAAAAAATTTAAATCTTGGGTTAAGATGATTTCTTGCTTTTAAAATAAAGGAACTGCAGACAAATGTCGTCAGCATATTTTTCTTGAATGAAATGTAGCCAGCTTCTAAAGATTTGCCAACTCGTATTTATTGGTTTTTCTGAATCCTGGCAGTCCATATATTATATATTCGATACAGAATGTTATCTATATATAGATAGTGGAGCCAGATGCAAGAGAAGGTTTGAAGATGAGAAAATTCTTGAAGAATGGATCCTTTTTTCTATAATACGTTTTTTATGTGGTCTCGAGTCTCGACAGGAAATGAAAGGATTCGGAAGTAGATGGTCATCTCTTCGGTTTTGTGAATTCTGGATTCTCAGGTCGTTACTCTTCTGGTTTCGAAACCAGTTGCAATAAAACTATTTGAAGTTACTATTGTGACGGATTTAATCAAACTTTTTAGTAACTCGTATCATTTTTTATAAGCCAGGTTTGGTCTTTTACATGAAGGAGATCTTTTTAAAAAATCCAATATCTGGAGCTATCTTTCGTTTCGACATATTTTAAGTTTTAAAAGCATTTTGCTTAAATACTTATTAATATTGAAAAGTATGGCTGCACTGCAATAATTAAGATAAAAATGCCAATATCATAATATGATATAATAAAATTAAAGACATTTATTTGCAAGCAAGAATTTTACTTTGTAATTCTGGAATAGAGTAGACGTTATTTGGAAGCATTGATTCGTTCTCGACGATAAGTTCGAGTTCATCTAGGGTTATCAGTGAAGACACTTCGGAGCTTTGTGCTTCGTTCTTGACTTTTCTTCGTCATGGAACACTTCGATAATGTGTATATTTTCCAACTTATTTTACAGTTCTATCAATCATACATTTCGTAAACAGTAGATTCTCTGTTTTCCACAATATTAAAAATTAAAATGATTAATAATTATTATTTTCTTGTGGAATTATCATTGAGTGTATTATTGATGTGTACACGGATTAGAGAAACTGGTCTCAAAACGTTGATTGCACAATTTGAGGATAAGTCGTGTGGTAACGTGGTAAATTAATCGTGTAGTGCCACCGATAATCGTTAATCAATTTTGCAACATGAAAAGATGCGACAGAGACTCGAAACTGGCATGAGATACGAGTGCACGTGTTTGTAACTATGTTGCCCACAGATTCTTAATTAAAAGGAGTACCATTTAATATCGAAAATGGGCCATTCGATTTATCAAAAACGTCTCTTAGAAAATGAGGATATTTTCTATTTTTCTTGTATTGGATCGATTTGAAACCTTGGAAATCATTATCCACAAGAACAAATATTTTTTATGATTCTTGCAACTTTTAAATTATTATTTTTAATATTTAATATCCTCATTTAAAGAGCGGAAGATGCGGAATGACGTGGATTACGATTACACATTGTTCCTTCCGTTATAGGGATTTATGGAAGTCCGATATTAAAACGCAAATAAAATTTATGGTCCTTCGGCACATTCCGCCTCCGACAATTCAGAATTGCAATGTTGCCAGCGTCAATCGTTTCCATTTTGCATTCGAGTGTCGTCATATTCTCATTTTCTCTCTTTCTCTCTTTCTCTCTTTTTTAAAAATTATTATTACATTCTGATTTGACGCTCACATATTCATTTTCTTTCACTTCCGCCGCATGCATTTTAAAATTTCGAGAACCGAGTCTCGCGAGTTTAATACTTTAAGTAGTCAAGCCTTCATTCTCCAACAATTCAAATTTAAAGAGAAAAGGTAAAATAAATGTTGAAGGAAATTATGCTTCCTTTCTGAAATTGCTAATATGTTAGAAAGTTTGTTTCGTTTAATGCTTTAAAGTTTATTTGTCTCTCTTGTAATGTGCTCTAATTAAACCTTTTCTCTGTTTCAGGTAAGTGCCTTTTCCTGTTCCGAATATGGTGTAAGAGATTATTCCGTAAGTCCTGGTCCAACTTAAATACCTTGCAAACAACTTTTAATCTCACTTGTTTCCCGAGACAAGAGTTTAGAAACATATACATTATATTTAGTTCGGCGCTAGTTTAGCAAAGAACAAATTTCTTCTTAGTTCCACGCCATTGATAGTCTCTTCAAATGCTTTCGATTATTCATCGACTGTTGAACAATCGTATATTGATAGAAAATTCGAGTTTAGGAGCTATGTATAATAATTTTTTATTGGGGATACTATATAAATAGTTTCTATATGTTTCCTGCTATATCCATTTTAACCACTTAGCAATTTCGATCGATACAGCTTTCCGTATTAATATTTTAGATGCCTGGGTGATTTAGAAAAAATTGTCTCTGATATATTCAGATACACAAGCTTGATTGTAACTGTAAAAATTAGAATCATTTAAAATTTCATAATTTTTCAATTGATAAAGCGTAAAAGGGAAATATTCTAATTTTAATTGCGCGCCACTTTAAAGTTCAAATCCTAAAGCTATTTCCTCTGGTTTGAAAGTTTCAAACCAAAGGAAACTAAAAAATTCATGAAATTTATGACTGAAAAGTTCTGAACGTTCAAATGAACGAATTTTTGCATTTATTGGATTTTAAACTAGAAAAAGTTTTAAA
>JAUESH010000043.1:6019093-6054575 GCA_032275165.1 Synergus magnus
TTATTTTTAGTTGGAACAATATTTCTGGATAAAATAGAATGGGAAAAAAATATTTCGTTCATTTGAACGTTCAAAACATCTGGTACATATATAAAATAAGGAATGTCGTAATTAAATGTCGCTTTAACGATTAGACGCCTATTTTGAAAATTGATTGCACATTTTGTGCACATAACGGTTGACCTCAGTGCATATAAATTCTCTTCTTCCTTTTTAGTTATTCTTTTTGATACCTTTGCGCCTTTCTCTTTACCGACCGGACTTTAATCTCGGTCCACACTATATCTCGACACCATATCGCGAATCGGAGATAAGTTATAAATTAGATTTGACCAGTTTTCTTACGACCCGCGTTTACACAGTGGAAAGTTTTCAATTTCCTTTCTCGGTGAGAAAGGAATATGACAAAGGTGCATGGTGCGCTTTTCTTATTTCCTCTCCATTTCCGGACACAAGATCTCTGCAGAAAATGCAATGCTTGTGTATTGTATATGGAAATAAAATATAATACAAAGTATATTTTATGCCCGGATTTGTATCGTTTAAATACGTCGCGTTTCCTTTCACATAATATGTTCTCTCACGAGATATGCATGGGCTCTCACGATCGGTCAAAGTTAATTAATTGTTTATTCAAGCACGTTTCCTTGTTTCGATCTCTCGCGATCGATAAATCTTACCAAATGTTTCTGGTTTAACGCTCCGTTTGAAATTCACTATGATCGGATTCTACTAGTCGCCTTTGAATAGCTCCAAGGAAATGAAGCCAGTTGGCTGTAAAACTATTTTTCTCACGTTCTTGTTGTCTTTATTTTAACGTTAAAGAGTTCCTAGTAATTTGAGTTTTTTCTTCTTAAAAAATTATTACGTATTTAACTTACGTAAAGTGTTCCTTGGAACAAAGAAGAGGAACTAAGAAATTCTTGAAAAAAGATGGAATCTATTAAACTTTTAGGATCGTGTTGCATAATTACTCGAGCAGAAGAAACGCTTAAAAATGCTTTCACTATATTTTGCCAGACCAACGGATCGTCTACATGGGAGTTAAGTCACGTGTGTCAACCAATGTCCGCTTAGTTCAGATACTCTAACATCGCGTCGCCTTCTGGAATGGGTAGAAAAATATTTTTAGATAAAACAGCTACGGAAGCGTGTGCTTGTTCCTTTGTCGGAATGTGTTTGAAGGAAAAAAAAAAGAAAGAAAAAGAGAGCTAAGGTAATTCAACCTTTTTTGTTTTAAATATGATTAGAAAACTGTCAAATTAGTTCATTTTATATATTGATATTTATTTTTTCTTTTTACTTCTTATTGAAAATATTTATTTTGGTGCAATTATACGACGAATTATTACCAAAATAAATCGAGTTAAATTTACTCTCTTTTATGCGCCCTCAATGTTCCATAACAACATCGGAATGATTTTCATTCGAAAAATTGTCCAATAACACAATTTTATGAGAGATGAATTATTGACTTTTCTTAACTAATTTTACCGCGATTATATTGATTAAGAATAATCCGTTTATAACTTACAAATCTTTACGGGCTTAACATGAAGTTGACATCTAAATGGAAGCGTTCCTCGTTGTCTCGACATGTTCATCGACCTGACAGTAAAAGCTTTGATCTCATTCGTCGCATTTCTTGAATCTGATCCAAATTTTACGTTTACTCGGAAGTACGTCTACATTTTCGTCTCATACATGTTCTGTAAAAGTATCTGTGAACGTAATATGTATGAATGACAATGTAACTTTCAAAAAGAATTGTCAATTTGGGTGTTAAATCATTTAATGGATGATAATGAGAACACGCATCCGTTTGGGCAATTTAATAATGACTCAAATTAATAATAATTCCATTTAAATCAATAATGAGAAATTGAAAGTTTTATTCTTTAAAATATTTGCTTAAAACTTCTCTCATTTTTCAACAACTTACTAACATTTTTTACTTTTCAAGATCAACATTCGAAGTGAAAATCAACACCTCAATATCCCTTTATTTTGAGATTAAATCTAAAGTAACCGGTTTTGGATTCTTTTACTTTTAATTCGAAATCGTGCCACTGACGCAATTCCCCACAATCCTACATAGATAGAATCAGTCTTGAGTAAGTTTTTTAAAAGTAGCTCGTTTCAGTTACGTTACTTTCAAAATAAAGTTACTGTACCCTTCTGTACTTTATCGCAGAGCAGATATTAAACGGATGATATAAAAATTTCAAAGTAACGAGAAATTAACATTCCGTTAGATGATTGGTAGGGAATAAGCGGTAAATATTAAACGGAAGCTGGTACAACTGGGTCTTGATGGTTTATTGCTTCCCTTTCACGTGCGCGAGCAGGAGCAATATTTTTCACACGACAAACTCAACTGGACGCGACGGGTCTACGTAAATTTAATGAATGACTTCCTTCGTGTCGTCCGCGCATTCGTCATTTGCTCGATGATACTACATGCTTTCTGGGTCTAGCTTTATTTTATGATTATGGGAACTAAACAGAAACTGCGAGAGTGCGAGCGAGTACTTCAAAGCAGTCTGGCTTCGGGAAGATCTCGCGAAGAGAGCTCACTTGGCGTCGAGCCACCCATTAATACGAATTAGGGTTGTTAGCTTACAGCAATAAAGGCGTGTGCGCCAGAGAAAAAAGACATAAAAAAGAGAAAAATAGGGGAGAAAAACTTAAAAAGACAGGATGGAAGAAGTGAGGATGTAAAAGAGAATTCTACGAGCAGTGGAGGCTGGGACCAGCATTCTGCATTTAGCGGGAAGGAGGCGTCGTTAATTTAATTTCCCCCCAGGCGAAATTTTCCTCCAAAGGTAATTTCGAACAAACCGCACGTTCTATAGTCTCTCGTGCAGTGGAAATTCACCTGGAGAGGTCCTTATTCGCATTGGGGAAGAGATATTGAGTTTATTTAAACAAATCAGTCTTTTAAGGGCAGGAGGAGATTCGTGACTAAGCTACTAAGGAGTAGGCAATTAAGATATAAAGTTAACAAGGCTTCGGGATCTAACTGAAGACATTTGTGTTGTTTTAGATGCGCAAGGGAAACTAGCAACTCTTTCTTATTTATTCTTAACGAAAAGTTGAGTTTCTTTGGAAATTTGGTTCATAATAGAATAAATAGAATTGAAATTTCATGCAAACGTGGCGACATCTAGAGGTCGAGCGTTGTCTCGGTCGGTAACAGTAGAATATCTAATCTTAAGGTTGTTGGGTTCATCCAGCATCGGTTTTGTTTTCCTTTCGTATTTTTACGAATTATTATTTATTAATTCATTTTTATTTCCTATTTTAGCTCTTTTTTCAACCTGAGCACACTTTCTGCTATGAACTGAATTTGATCCAGTTTCGAAAGAATAATTTTGTGAAATTAAATCTTTATAGAAAATTTGGTGACTGGGGCTCAATGGGGAAACTGAGATCTTATATTTTTTCAAGTAAAATGAAGAGATAAAATAAAAACTTGGATCTAAAACCCTTAAGCAAGGCTTGTAACTAAAATCTCGATTCATTATTGCGTTCCGTATTTTTTGAATAGAATTTGACAAACCTCATTGAGAAAGGCACAGTGGCAATTACTATCTTACAGTCTTATTATCAGTCGGATAAGTAGTCTGCTATTGATTCCAGGTTTATTCTTAGCATCTGTCGACTAGACATAAGCGGCTGAAAGTAAAAAGTGGATAAAAATATTTCGTTTGTAAAAGTGGGATAATAATTCCTCAGAATAAAAATAAGATAAAATGAATTCTCAGAGCAAAAACGGAACAGAGAGAACCAATCAGCATTCGTATTGGCGTTCAATTTTTTGCTGAGAATTCATTTTGTTCAATTTTTACTTTGACAAATTTTTATCCCACTTTTACGAACGAACTATTTTCATCCACTTTTTACTTTCTGACACTTATATAGCAGTAGGAAGACAGAAGAACAGCAAGAAAAGCTTATCAGGAAAGAACCTCTCGAAGGTTACATTCTCAAAGTGGATTTAGCTCTACGTACATGCTTCTTACAATGGAAATTCTGTTCCTAGGATCAATATTGGTTTTGTATCTCCAACCAATCTCTTGTTCTTATCATGCATTTTATTTTCTTCGATTCCATTCTACCCTTGTCCCTATTTTCTCTACTTGACCTATATTTTCGGGTGTCTGAAACACCACTGTTTTCAAAATTTGTCCTCTAAGAAGAATTAAAAGAGGATTGGATCTGCTGTAATAAATATAATCGGAATTTTTTTCGCTAAATCCAGGACAAGGGAATTATTTGAATTGGAGTCTTTACGACACCGGAAATAAATATACCTTGATAAATTTAAGAATGAATGTTTGTTGGTCATGTTGTTCTCACCTGCTCCTTGTTCTTTGGCCGCACAGCCTTATCTTTTTCTAATTGAATTACAGTTGTAAGGACCAACCTTCGTGACCGAGGTTAAAAGCTTGTTAGCATAAACGACAGTGAAAGGTACTAGCAAATTTACTGAGGGTGGAGAACCACAATGGAAACAAACGAGACGATTATCTAAGAAGTGTAATGTGACTCTAAGTATGCAAATCTGAGTCCCGAAATTTCCGGATGAATGTGGAAACGGATTTTCGAGTGTTTTCAATTTTAAATTATTCAAATTAAGAAGTCTCAAGCATTCATTTCTTCTTCACAAATCAGAAGTGTCACTTTTTTTGGGATACAAAAAGCCATTCAATCGTACTTGAGAACGAAAATACGCGAAATACTTGGCAAAGTTGGCTTATCTTTTATATCACGTCTTGAAGTCGAGTGAATACAAGTTATGGGGTTTTTTTTACGAGCTTTCGTGAAAACTTACGCTTTTGCGTTTTCATTCGTGCAAAATTGGAGGATATATAAGTTTGAGAGGGAATAAATGCAGTTTTCAGGAAAACGGCTTGAGAGTTATAAATGTTGGCATTCTCGGGTGCTAAGTGCTTTAACTTTTCATAAATGCGCGCAGAGTTGAGAAGATTTTATTACAGAGAGAAGTTATCTTTTAATATTCGTAAATTTTAATTGCATTTACCCATTATGGTTTCCTAATATTCTTGAAAGCAAGAGATTCATGGGTGGAAATCAATGCTACAATTGAATTTTAATCCCCATATCCGGGATTTCCATAACGAATTCTACATTACACGTATCAAAGTTACAGGATTTACATGAGTTACGGTGGTTATACTGCCTTTTGGGTCGTATAAAGGAAATATTGCCCTTTTACGATCTTGTCCGCGTTTCCATGCACATGAATGCGACATGACCAAAAGCCAATACCTGAGATTATTTGAAATTTTGCGAATAGCTCCGTAAAATGGTGAGTCGCTTATTTCCACGAGGAATATGGAGGCGAAGTTTATAGATATTTCGGTGGAGAAAGTGGACAAGGTGCTTTGATGAAGGCTTTGGAAATGACATACTCAATTGTGTCGTAAAGACGATGACGCCATGAGAATCTAGCTTAGCAAGTCTCGTTGCGTCCAATAACACTTAAGCACTTCTCTTATTTGATTTGCGCAACGCTTCTCCTTATTCTCTTTTCTCAGTTGGGGAAAAAGAAACCCGAGAAAATTCTTTCTTATTTTTTTAGAGTGGAAATTCTTACATTTATTTTTCCAGTGGGAATTATCTTCTTTTATTCTCTCAAAGAGAATAGAAGGTTCCTTTTAGCTTTTCTTTCTGTTGCTAAATTAGGCCCTTTATTTAATTTCTTTTTTGTAATAGAATAACATTTTATGGCTATTTCATTCTATGTGTTGTTATGTTATGATATCTTGTTATGTTGTAGTAACTTGTTGTGATAAATACCCTGGGAAGTGCTTCTAACTTCGAATGCAAATTAAATTATTCACTTAAAGATAGCTTATTTAGACTTGAGCGATTCTTTGATGTGGAGGCAAATTAGAGGCGATTTAGGATTTACAATCGGTTCAATGTCAACCGTTTAAATTTCCAATTGTTTAATTTAAATTGTTTATAATTCTGAATTAATGAATTTTGAACGGTTCTCATTTAAAATTCAGCGACCGTTTTTGCTCTTAATCGGCAGCATTATATTCACTTTGAATCAGATGCAATTGTGCAATCGATTTATATCAAAATTCAAATTTATGTACGCCTCCGGAATAATAATTTTGGATTAGCAATTTTTGTAATGATAATCATATAATTAGCATCACGCGGTGATAGTTTTGAAGAATCATAAGTGACATTGCAATATCGTCCGTGACATTAGAGATATCTGGAAAAGTGTCTCATTTATTCATATCTCAAGCCTTGCTTCATGCTCCCTATATATGCGCGATTCATATTATTATTATTTGAGTTCGTAAAAATGGAACAAACCCCTTACTTCTCCATATTTCTCCTCTTCCCCAGCAAGTCTTCTTCGTTTGATATCTGCCACGGTAATGTAGTTTTCATTCTGTCGGTGAATTACCTTGCCACTTTATTCAGTCTGATCCGAATCTACGAAAGAAAGACGGTCGATAAAGTAGAAATGAAACCCACGTGCTTTTTTCTATCGACTATTTTTGAATATATCCACACTAAACCCAGACTGATCCCTTAATAAAATCATTTGAAATATTTTCTAAACCTCTTTTTTTCAATCAGATATTGAGTATATCATACAAATTGTCACGCTCGACCTCTTCCTCTTTTTTCAAATTCTCAGGAAATCATAGCCGCAAGCACCTGCATAAATTATCATTCAAATACGATCAGTGACTTCGAAGTCAAATTTTATCTTAATGAATCGCACGCCTCGTGCTTTCTGTGTCGCCCAGGAAAATTTATACTACGACACTACGTGATCGCTCTGTTGATACATAAATGATACTCAGAAAGCTCACTTTGGTTGTGCGCCAGGTTCCACACTCAATTTTATGTATAAAATATACAATTAATCACTTATTCGACTTATATTTTTAGATTTTAGGACTAAAGACTTAATCGACACAGTATAAAGTTATCCCCTAAAATTCGTGACTTCTTTCATTTAAATTGTTGGAAAAGCAATACCAAAGGGTCGGAACCAAGTGACCGGATTTCCGGTCTTGAGTGGGAAAAGTGTTACGAGATTTTACTCTGAACCCTCGGAACGTAAAAAGATTTAATTCGGTCTGCTTTATTCGACTCTCTCTTCCCTCGAGTCCGTTATTTTTATTTCTGTCCAGAAAAAAAGTTTAAGCGCTTTATTACTACTACCGAGTTTATTTTCGTTTCATTGTGCGTGCATGCACGAATTTAAGTTCAGTTGCTAGGTTAGTGAAAAACGTGGTTCTAATTACTCTTATACAAATAGATTTTATTGCTCTGGTGTGAGAAAGTTGTTTCACTTTAAACTCTCTATCACTCTAAATTTCCGTGGTAATTTTGAGATTGAGATATTTTAACCTAGTTCTATTCTATTCGCTTGAATTCAAGTACTTAAATCTATTATGTAGTTTCTAACAATTCCAAGCTGATTATAATTTTGTAGGTATTATCTTCAATCTAAGGATCCGAGTTTCCCAGAGTTAAAAAATTTTTTTTATCGTGTGAGATAACACGCACATTATTACTATAATTACCTAGCTTGATTATATGCTCTAAAGGGGAACGCATGCTCTGAATACCTTATTCGCTTGTCCTCTGTGAATCAGTTTTTTAAAACCTTAATCTCTTTACCTATACCTATGGATTTTCCATTAAAAACATTTTTTGCTTCCATTAATGGCTCTACATTCTTTAAATTACTTATATCTCTTTCCACATTTTTGTAAATGCGATTATTACTCATGCACATACATTATACAATCTCTCTCAGGTTAATGATTGAAGTACCCATCATTCCCCAAGTCTGCCGGGAATCATGAAATGGTTGATAGTGGATTATACCGCTATAGAATATATCGTTATTATAGCACCAGGGTGAGCGTGTAACTGCTTATCGAACCTTTTCCTCGTAGATTAGAAAACCGAGTTTCATTATTCTCTCTGTTTAGCAAGATTCACGGTACGTTCGCTCTTTTACGACAATGCTAAATCGAGGTAGGCCCTATCACCAATTCCATCTGCGTCCCTCATTCTCCACCCTTTTTTCCTTTTCAGACACGTTGATTGACGTATATTTACTGGATTAAAAGCCCGTTCAATCTAATTGGAAAGTGCTGAGATTTTTCAAAGAGAAAGCCATTTTATATATCTAACTCCAGTTTCTAATTTACTGTTTTCTATCAATAGCTTTCCACTTCTTTTATTCTAATTTAACCCTTTGCACTCGAGCCTTTTTCGTTTGAACGAAAAAGGGCGCCGTATCGGCGCCGCTCGAGTGCAAAGGGTTAATCAAGACTAATGCAGTTGCCCTTTTTCCTCTCTACATTGTTTTTCACTCTTTCTTAAAACAAGTGTCACCTTAACCACTCAGATAAATGTAACGATTGGTATTCCTGAAAGGGCCGTAAAAGTCACACGGTTCTGTAAAAATGTATTCGAACAAGATTTTCTTTCCTACAGCTTTTTTCTTTATTCGACTTTTACGTTGATTGTCAGTCCTGCCAGAACTGCAAATTGAGGTGAAACGATAAAAGAAAGGGAGGTTCTTTTTATACATTTCTTATGTTGCCCTTCATTGGATTCTTTCACACGAATCCAATCTCCAATCATCCCTAGTGTTTTTTAAACAACCTAACTGGAATGATTTTGCACTTTGGATAATTCCAAGAGATTAATTCGATTGATTGAATTGTTAAATTGAGTTTCTGTACTAATTGATGACTACGTGGATTTCAATGCATTTATCAACTGGACCTCCGGATAGCAGGTTTCCGAGTTTCTACATGGAAACGTTTGGGTCTGAGACTTCCAGAAATGCTCAAGTCGGTGGACAAACCATCTGTAACCTGTCTCACGTGTTATGGATGGTTTGCACTTCTATAGAACGAACGAACTATAAATTATACTTGCATTCTACTATCCGTGGTGGTAAATCCCCTCAAAACCCCTTGCTGGGGTTGCTGAGTTCGATCCACTTCTGCTGAGAAAATCCTACACCTTATTGGTCACCCCTATCCACAGGAGATTTCCATCTTACCTCTTATTGGCCATCGCATTTCAACAGCCACCCTCATGCTTCTTTTACGAGGAATCCAATCCTCTTTATTATTCCGTCACGTCCTTCCGAACCGATGACGGGTTCGATAAACAATTTGCCCCCAGCCCATATCTTCCATGATTTGTGGAAAAGTTCAGTCAGCAAAATAGTAATTTTAGCACGATATTTAATTAAAGCTAACTTATATTCACGATTAAAATGCAAGTGATGCAAATGCGCTATTGTCAGGCACAAAAACTGGCTGTTTCAGTAATCAAATCATTAATTCTATGACAGGATATTTAAACTTGCTAAAAATATGACTGAAAAGTTTTGAACGTTCAAATGAACGAATTTTTGTATTGATTGTATTTTAAACTAGAAACAGTTTTAAAATATTGATTCATTTGCTTTGAAAATAATTCGGTATGGAAGAAACTTGTAATGTCTGCTGTTATTTTTAGTGGGAACAATATTTCTGGATAAAATAGAATGGGAAAAAAATATTTCGTTCATTTGAACGTTCAAAACGGCTGGTATATCTAAAAATCGTGTTTTTTCATACGGAAGCTACAGCAATGTTTGTTTTATGGAAAATATTAAGCCATCTGGTGATAATTAACTAAAGCACAGATGATTACTGATGCATCTGCCTCAGCTTTCGTAGAATATTTGGGAAAAAATCGTTATACTTTAAACTGTTTAAACACAATATAAAAAAGTGAAAGAGAGTAAATGAAAAAGGGTTTTATTCGCTTTATCTCTGCGGCTAATACTTGAGTATCATCCGTTGATCGTAAATTTCCTGTAATATAATGATCTCGGTGAACCTTCACATCCTGTTTGAAAGCCTAGACGACACGTAATAAATCATACTCCGATGTACGCTTCGGGCACGCGCGACGATTAGCGACATGCTAAAATTCACTTTATCTTCCTACACTAGAGTTTAGCGTCTCATTCTGTCGTATAACTGTATAAGAGAGAGAAACAAACAAGAAAGACCAAGTCTGCAACGAACGAGTCAACGACTTGGAGAAACGCCGAAGAAACTTCTTAATTATATCCAAACTTGACAACCCGTCTTTGTAAGGTAAAAACTCGTAACTTGAGAATTTCTCAATCTTCCTAGTTCCCTCACTTATATGAGCGAATCTATATTTTCCTTATTCCCTTTGGAACTCTGCATTCTGGAAAGCCTAAGAATTTAAAATTAAAAATTGAAAAAAAAAATGAATTTAATATGCAGGGGAAATATTGGAGATGAAAATAATTTTTAATTTTTACAAGTGGAGGGAGGCAGAGGTTTTGAAATTGATTCTGAAATTAGCACACTGTATGTGATCGTCAGGGATAGAAGGAATTAGCTCTCGGTTCGCGAAGAGTAAACCCATCGTGTCCGATGCTCTAATGGAAACTTGCCAAATTGCTCCAAGCTCACGATGAGAGTCCAGGTGAACAAGTCAGTTTCCGGAAGCATTGCCAACCCTTGAGGACTCGCTATTTTATATTCCAGAGCTACACGAGATTCCCTGTTATCCTCGACTTTCGAGCGATCGAACGTGACTTCCGAATTATTTTTAAACTCAGCAATATGCAAATCTTTTTGTTTGACAAGAGCTTTCATAAATTTGTTTATTCCTGAGACACGAGAATGTATTCCTTGGATTTAGGAAGCTTATTTCTCCTGGCATGAAAATTTATTCCAGAGGTTTTGAAATTTATCTTTCTTGAGAGATTTATGTGCAAAGAATCGTAATATTATTTCCAAGTAATCGTATGAACTTGAAATTTGGAAGCATACATAAATAATGCCCTAAAAATTTTGAAATCGTAATAATAAATTAAGAATTAAGATTTTTTAGACAAGTTTTTCTTTTTCTTACAGCACATGGTGCAGACAGGGATGGCTGCGCCCTACGGTGGGGGTGTCTTTCCCCCTCCGGTGAATGGGGTTGCAGGGGTTGTGGGATCAGCAGGTGCAGCTGGAGATGTTAAACCACCACCCCCAGTCCCAGTCAAAGAAGAAAACAGTGGAGCACAACAACAACCACCTCCTGGGGGACCACAAGTTCCACCCCCAGCAGGAGCACCACATCCAGCCACCCCCGGACAACAAACTGCCACCAGTTTTAGTCCTCCACCACCTTCGAATGGCGTCGACCAACAGGCAATTGTAAGTTTCACTTTTAACTAAGTTTACACTTTAGAAAAATCTATAAAATCATATAGAAGTATATTACAATTTAAATATCGCGTCACAATCGGAATTTCACGCTTGAACATAACATGTTCAGTCTGCTTTTAATGTGGTTGAAAGTTTAAACGTTCAAATGAACAAATTTTTGTATTGATTGTATTTTAAACTAGAAACAGTGCTAAAGTATTGATTCATTTGCATTGGAAATAATTCTGTGTGAAAGAAACTTGTAATGCCTATTTTTATTTTTAGTTGGAACAACATTTCGTTCATTTGAACATTGAAAACTTGTGGTAAATTGCCTTTACGTATTTTTAAAATGAAAATGAAAATGTTTGAAAGAACCTGACTGGAGAATATTTTGTAAACTTCAAACTAACACTTGAATATTTTATTTTGCTTTATTAAACCTATTCTTTCTTTTATTCATTCACATATTCCGCTTTCCATAAGCAAAATTGAGAATATTTTATTCCGTTCACGAAGAAACACTGGCAGTCTTGCCAACATATTTGCATCCGAAAATGTGTTTTCTCTCGAACCTACAGAACGTACACAAGAATCCGGAAATTTGAACGTAGCCAAAGTCATCTTACCTCGTTCATCTCGTGAATATAGAATTATAGAATAATATAGCATATTTCAGCGAGAGGAGTTGAAATTTGCGAGAATATAAGGGAATTTTAGTGCAGCTGTACAAGTATAGAGACTGAAATCCTATGAATCTTGAATTAATTCTGCGAAATTCTGAAGCTTACACAGTTGTTGCATCCTGACAGCCGTCGTTCGTTTCATTACTCTGAGCATTTCTAATTAGCAGCAAGCTGCTTTTTAGGACGCTAGAGTCCTAGGGTCATGAAACATGATAATAATTAAAATTCTTTACATTTTCAAGGCAAGCTGAAACGAAGAAGGCTATTTTTATTCTTTATAAATGAAGGTTTTAATTACTTTGCTCTTAATATTCAGAGGAAAGAATATACTTTTGATACAATGAATCTCCGAGACACTTTCTTATCAAAATGAAAATTAAGAATCAACGGCGAATATAAGGGCTCGTAAATAGTCAAGCGTTAATATCTTGTTATAGGTTTCAGTTTTTTATGGTGTTACCAGTAAAACCAAAGTATCGACCCCCAGTAAAACTTTACGGTTCATAAATCTTTGATCCTAGATTCTAGAAATAACGTTAGTGTACTTAGAATGGACATTGGGTTTACTGCCACTCGCGAAGAACATATCAAAAAGTGTAGAATCTACCCCATTTTGTGAAATCGCACTTGAGTTTATAACACTTCTAAGGATTCTTGGATTCTTTCTATGGAAGAAGAATTCTAAGAGATTTATTTTTACCTCTAATTTTTACTATCTGCTGCTGTTTGAAGTCTTCAGAGCTTCTTGGATTTTTTACCACGAGTATAAAAAGTCGTTTCTTTCTTATTTTACGAAAGAAATCCTATTTTTGATCGTGAGATGATTTTATTTTCGAAGCAATCATAGTATTATCGGCTGGCGGGAAGCACCAGAGGAGTTGGATCACCGCGATATAAATTACTAATTAAACCCTCACCCCAAGGTTTCCTGGGTTATGGGGGGTCTTACGAACGTGATCACAGTCAGTGACTTACGACCTTACGTGCTTCGTTGCGCATTTATGGGGTTGATATTGCAGAAACGTATACATGGAGTCTTATAGTCTATATTGTCACAATAGCCTATAGGCATGACTTTGTATAATACATTCATAATAATTGAGAATTATACTATCAGCTAGTGTATTCTAGGCGTGTATAATACCAGCCATTACGTTTAACAATCCAAGCATTCATACATCAAAGCGCTCCAGATAATCGTGTCATATCACAGAAATTTATTATTACACGGTGTAGACCCGATATACATCCCATGTGATGTTTTAGGGCAATAAATTTTCAAAGATATATCTTGAAATTGGATAGTTTCCAGTTTCGGGCTACATTTCCAGATAAGTCGAAAATTTAGGCTTAATTTTTAGAAAAGCTTATTCTGGCTGTGATAATTTGAAATTTTTAATTCATTTGAATTTTCAAAAAAAGTCCAGGGCCAAAATTCAGATATCTGCCTTAAACAATTGAATTTCTCTATTATAGAATCAAATAGCAAGTTAAGGTGAGCTTTTCGAGGAACGTTTCAATTTGATTCTGTGATTCATTTAGACCTTACCTACTCTGGTTGGGTAGTTGAAAGCCTGGTCTAATTAATCTTTAGAGAAGAGAAGGGGGGATCATTTCAGGAAGTTACTACTATTCAGTGCCCATTGGGATGACGCGAGCAGGTCCAGACAAAGGTACAAGAAGCCAGAGGCTTTGTTCGCAGTCATTCGCACCATTAACGTCGTAGTTAGTCCTGCTGGCTCATGTAGAGTGTTCATGCACTGTTGACACCAACCCGGTGTCACCACCAGTGTTAATACTCATCTTGCACTTCTACATGTGAATTAGGTTACCCAGGTGCGGATCTGGATTTGGATATGCTTCCGCATTTGCTGTACCCTCCTCAGAGAGGATTAGACTCAACATATTTCATTCATTCTGCTCTTCTAAAAGTACACCCTGAGGCAAATTGTAAGAAGAGTTAGCCAAACACTGGCCTCTCTTATTTCAAGACAAAGTCCCTGTTTGGATTACACTCCAAACGTCTGAAAAGTGTTTTAGCTCTTTCAGGAAACTAGAAAATCTTGCTTTTTAAATTTCGCGGCATAATTGTTCTGAAATTAGAGGTCATGTTTAAGAGTGGCGTGACGATTACTTGCAAAGCAATTAGAATTTTTTGAAAGAAATTGATAATAGTAGTTCAGGATTTGGTGAATGAAGAGATTTAATTTTAGAATCTAGAGTCATATTTTGAATAGAAGTGCTTAAAAAACGGAGTGCTGATGTTTTGTGAGTGGAAAACAAAGACTCTCTTCTTCAAATTGCCCCAGGTAAAGCCTTCAGGTCTTGTAACTAGTAACGACTGAGTCTCGACCTCTTTCATCTATCAGGTCAGTTGAGCCACCGGCGAACTTTGCAATGTTCATGAAGGTCTGCTGGAAATTTCTCCTTCGAAAATCTCGATTCTTTAATGAATAAAGTCAGATCGGGTGATCGATCTTCGCCTTTATAACTCGCCTGTTTCATTACGAGGAAACCGACTTCTCCCTAACTGTTAAAATAATTAATCCTTTCAAACTTTCTCGGCTCTTGTCTCCAGTTTTATTGTATCTATATCTGAGTCTTGGAAATATACAATTAGCATCAAACTTTCTTCAGTTATTATAATACTTTAGAGAACATATATAAAAAATGGGTATAAAATGGTGAGATTTCTTTCGGAGGTCATTCAAGAGAAAAGTATAAAAAGCTTTAAAGAAAAGTATATAAATGAGAGCGTGAAGACTTAGGAACTAAGGGGTAGGTAAATATTAAAAGAGCAATTCGTTAAGGCAGTAGGAGATTGTAGTTGAACTAGCTGGTAGGAGGTCGTTTCCGACATTATTACTTCGCTATTCCACCTTGATTCAAGGCTGTCACATACGAAATTCAAGAGACCGCAGAGCGAATCCCAATTGCCCTCGTTATAATTTATCAACGCCTCTGGGGGCACCCCGACAAACAATTCCGTTAGCTGCATTTACCTATCCCGTCTGTCCTGGCAGGACGAATCAGCATTTAGATGAACTGCTTGGTATTCGAGGCTCTTCTCATTCTGAGTATTTCCTACATCTCTCTTTCCAGAGGTGCCAGACTCGTTAAGTGTTATATCGAATGAAAGAAGAAGGAACGTATTTGACGAATATGTAAGATAAACTTCTACGAACCGAGTTCACTCACGAATTCCCCATCGGTTCATTCCACTTTACATTCCTCACGAATCGTTCCTTATATCGACTTATTTACTCTCAGCAATTAAAATCGATTCTTCTTCGTTTCTTGGATGAGTCGATGACATTCTCTGAAGAATTATATTTCGTACGCATCTCGCGCAATTTTTTCAATCAATTCAATCGACGGGAAACTACAGTTATTTTTTGTAATAGGACCAGTGATCGGAATTTCTGTCCGTATTGAAGCCTCTCGATTTCAGCTGCTATTTCAAGTTTCAAACTACCCGGCCGAAGTTTGAAAAGGTTGAGAACTTCTGTATTGGTTTCAATATTCATAAGTTTGCCAGAAATCGCAGGAATAAATCAGTCTCACCCATTTTCTGGGTTTGGAACGTCTTTCGTAATTGAAATAGTTTTTGTCCTAAATGAAATTTAATTGAATTGTATGCGGCGAGCCGGTGGATTTACGACTCAGGAGCTAGAAAAAAAAAACGTGTTTCAGAAAAATACGGACGAAACCCCTTGGGGGGTCGATTCTCGGATTTGGTCTAATTATTTCCGTGAATTTTAACTAATTAGAGTGAAAAATAATTCCTGGTAGAATAATCTAACGTAATTCGAGATAAAATCATTGGATATGATACGTTGCAAGGATTTCAGTAGAATAATGAGAGAAAGCCTCCATTTTTAAATTTCTCGGTCTGACGAATCGTTTACCTGTATCACTTAGATGAGAGTAGTCAGTAGTAAAAGCACTATATCGAGAGACCGGACTCTAGTGCACGATACTGGTATACTATTTCTTAATATACTATTCTAGTGGCTTTCTTTCGAACCCGAACGTCGTAAACTCGGGGCTGTGAACTCATTCTTCACGTGTTTTTACTCCAATGTACTTTTCTCTGAAGCCTGCGGGTTTTCTTGCTCCACAGAAAAGGGGAGAGAAAAATCTAATCGATCAAGCAGATCTTCCTTACCAATAAAAAATATTCCTTTTTCTTCGCTTTCAGTATATCTCTACAGTCATTTAATCAATAAATTCTGGCATTATTTTTAATTTGCAGATTTATCAGGGCCAAGAAAAACAGATCTTCTTGTTTGCTTTCTACTTTGCAGTTTAAATTATATTTCTTATTCAAATTTATTATCGCAATAATCAGGTTCAAAATTAATGATAAAATTGTCAGTATTATGAAAATTACTTGTATTTGAAGGTATTTTTTTTATCGCTGAGTCGTGAATGGAGGCAGTTTAAACTGGTTGACCTTTACTACTTATGAGAAATCGTAGTGTAGTAACAGACTAGTTAAACGAGAATGTTTCCACTGCTGAGCTAATCTTCAGGTTGTGTTGTAACCTCGAATAAGGTGGCTGACTTGCAAATACTACTTCCAACAGCATTAACACATTTTACATTCTGCAACCCACAATAGCATGTGATAATTATTATAAGAGCAAATTTAGTTTCGCTAACTTTACGCTCGCATTGATAAATATTTTTTGCTTAATGGTAAATGGCTTAGTTTTAGTGAAAAATATTTATTATTGGAAACGTAAAGGTGGCGAAACTCAATGGCTCTTGTGGTAAAGTATCGCATGCCCTTAAGGCTTAAAACAAACCTGGGTACCTCCAATTTATTAAATATAAATTGTCATAACCATGATTGTAACATCTTTTTATTAATTTTATATTTATGCTTATTTATTAATATTTGTTTTTTTTTTCTTTTCGACAACAGTCGGAAGTGTTTCAGGCAGCGGTTGCAGCTGCTGCGGCTGCAGCTGCAGGAGGTGGAGCACAACAACAAGCACCCACACCCGGAGGAAACGAAGCAAGTCCTGAAGGTGGAGAAGCTGGAAGCATGGTACCTGTAACTTCCGGTGCAACGACGCCGGCAACAGCAACACAAGGGACAGACCTCAAAGGACAGCCAAAACGTCTCCACGTTAGCAACATACCTTTCCGTTTTCGAGACCCTGATCTCAGGGCGATGTTTGGAGTAAGTTCTCAAAATAGAATCCTAGATAATTTAAATCGGAATGACAAAACTCATTAATAGTTCTTAAAGCTAGACACTAATTTTTTCATGAATAATAATATTCTCTAAGTTAAAAATTTAAGACAGAAAGTTTGGATGACTATCAAGTTTGCGAGATTAGCAATTAGGAATTTTGATCATATAAACCTGAATTTAAAAACTTAAAGGGAGTTCAAGGGCTTTTAAAATATATATTAAAGGGTTTAAAAAGATTTTAAAAAATCTTTTTAAAAATGTTAAGGGATGTTGAATTTATAAGAGTTGAAAGGAATTGAAAAGAATTCATGCATTCGATTGCCTGAATTCTCGACTTTTGTATTCCACTGAATCATTCATTTTAAAAATCATTTATGGTTTTCTGGGCTTCTGTTTGTCAAAACTCAAACGTCACTTTTTTCCGGGACCACGATTCAGCTTTTAATACTATCGAGTTTATATTCCCTCTCTCAATTCATAATTTCAAAACCCAGAAATGCCCAGAAACATGATACAGTTCGTTAATAAATTAATATTTGTCGCAGAGGCCAAAGAAAAAATCCACTGGGAAATCAATTTAACGAGGTGACGTGAAAAAGCTCTTACTGTGCAATCAGATCGCATTCAAGTATAATTAAATTCGATCTGGTTTATTTATTTTATTTTATTTTCACTGCAATGAGTCGGTCCAGGAATTCAATTGCTAACTTAATAGTTCTCCAAGCTTGATTATAGAACTTTTTGCGTCATTCCAACTTGGAAATCAAAGGTCTAGAGTTGAAACTAAAATATCTGGAATAAAAAATAAAAAAAAAAGATAAAGCGTTAAACGTAAAAAGGTGAGAGTAAAGCCAAAGAATGAATAGTGCGAATTTAGTACAATTAATTAAAACTTCTCTTTCTTTTTCAGCAATTTGGTGCGATCCTGGACGTAGAAATCATATTTAACGAGAGAGGCAGCAAGGTGAGCTCACGATGCCCTCTGCTGGCAAATCCCTATCTACTATCCTCCCAAAAAACTCGTTCAATTTACAGATATAATCTCGTTAGCATAGAGGGTTTGCTTGTTCCAGGATGAAGTGGTTTTAGTTATAAAATCATGGGCTTTTCTTGGGCAAAAAGAGAGAAAGAGAAAGAAAATTTCTTATTTCTTTGTCGGGCGATTTTTTCTCATTATCGCATTTGAAATATGTTCGTTCTTTAAACGAAGATTCGAAATCGCATCACGGCCCAAGTTGAGACTCGGCGCACGTAGAGCGACGTAGCTCGTAAATTCATAAAATTCTGTAGTTCCATTCGAGGGAGTCTTGTTCTGTCACGCATCTCCAAACCCACAAAAGGCTTCGAACTTCCCATGAAAGCCCAGGCGCGCGTGACTTGATTTCAACACGGAAGTAACTTGGCCGTATCCTTAACGGACGGCCGGACTTATTGGGAAACCCGCAATGCCTATCGACATCCTGGAACAAAAATACCTCTCGTAATAATCTTTTCAAAGAGAGAGCAGAATCTTCACTTTTCTTGGATCCTTTTTACACTATTTTCCAGTCGCAAGAACTTTTCTTGGCATTTTCGATTTTAAAGCTGTCTGTCCTTTTTCTCAAATATTTTTCTGTTTCTTGAAAGTACACTATTTTGAAAATTTGAATCATTTTCTCGTTTCTTAGTCGCCAAGTATATTCAACAAAGTCGAATAATAAATCTCTCCTAGTTAAAAATTCGGATATATACTTGTTAAAAATATAATTCATTTTCTGCTCTCTCTTATTTCAGCGCCTCGGCAACGTTTACTAAGAATTCGATTTTGTAGAACCGATACTAGAAGGCAACAAGGTGTTCGAGTTTGTCAAATGAAATTATGCGAAGTTTCTCTTTGTTTTTCTTTGGGAAAAGTTGACTTGTCGTAGCCAGAAAAAGTGGGTTTCAAATGGAAATAGGTTTCAATATGGATGATAGCATTCAGGGATAAGATCCGCAGTAATACATCGTGTCGACAGCCGGCATCCGGTGAGCTTGCATATTCAGTGCAGTTGCGTCAAGTACGTTCAAGTACACTTTATCAAGTTCCTGCAGTGTTGCTGCCAAGCTGCCACGGTGTCAGGTCCTATCGCCAGCCATGACCCGATGTCCCTGGAAGAACGATACCTCTAATGAATCACGCACCTCGAAACTAATTTTACGCTCGTTTTCGCACAAGTTAATGCCTTCCACTTTACGTCACTCTGATTCCAAGATTGCTAACTCTAGTTTATCAGAATTCAGTATCTGACCAAACTTGCTTTCTGATTTTCAAAAATAAAATTTCAGAATCTATTCCAACTAAACTCTTTATCCACCAATTAAAAAATTTTTTTAGCAGCAACCAAGACTTATTTATTAGATAATTGATCTTCTATAAATAATAAATCATTTTGTAATTATTCAAAATGCGATAGGAGCGCAAGATTAATAATTAATCGTTAATTAACCGATGGTGAAAGCTATGAATTAGATTCCGGAAGTAAATGTCATTATACATCCGGTGATATAACAACCAATCACAACTTGCATATAGAACGTTGAATAGCCTTTCAATTTCCATAAAGGGAATTTGGAGATTAATTAAAGGCTTAAAAGCCTTTTCAGCCAGTTCTTATTTAACTTTTACGATCTTCTGATGAGATTCTCTTTAAAGTCGAAAGTTTCTAGTACCGATTCGAGAAAAATATTGCCTCTATCTACTCGAACACCTTGCGCTTTAAAGTTAACAGAAACTACAGTGTAAGAAAATTGTATCGTCAGATTACTTGAATGAAACGCTCGAAGAGAGTAACTCGAGAAAAATTACACCGAGAAAAAAAATAAAATAAAAAAAATTGTAAGCGTTGCCGATGCTTTTCACTTTGGCTTCAGAAACGAGACGGGATCTCATAAAGTTAGCTAACGCCTCAAATAAAATGAAATTCAATTCCAAGTAAAATTGACACGTAAATGAAATTCAATTTTATATAAAATTACAATGAAGTTAAGTTGTAGTTAAATTTTAATAATGTTTTATTTAAGTAGACATGAAATCCCGTCGAGTCTGTCAATAACCCAGATTTTCAGGCGTCATATTGCTTTTGCAAAATGTGTATTTTTACTTAAATGTAAAATGTATTTCTGAGGAAATCTATATACTGCGGCAAGCTAAATAACTTGGCCAGTTTTTACATTTTGTAAAAGTTTTGTGCTTTAGTTGTAAGAGAAATGGAAAGAGAGACTGAGAGAGAAACATTCTCGAAAGCTTCCTCAATATAAATGGAATGTGGCATCCCTAATGAAGTGCAACATTTTTGACAAAAAAAAAAAACGAAAAAGTTTTGAAATACTGCCAAGAAATGAGTGTCACCGCCCACGTTTCAAAAGTCCGGCAGAAAGAGTTGCTCTTTGATCGCTCAAATATTCAGATTCTCAGAGTCTCATTGTTACATCACTACACACAATTCTCATGATGACGATTATAATAATAATTATCATAATAGCTTTGTACGTCCTAGAGCATTCTGTAATCGCACGCCATTGCTTTTGAAACGATCGGTACACTGCAATTACACCGGGTATGTGCCAGTGACACGTACATACCTACAATATAACCAATGGTGTTAGTCCTCGTAGTTGTTAGACGAGCTGTTGCATTTTTTTAGCTAGCCTTCCGCATTTGATCATTATTTAATTAATATTTAGCTCCCATTGGTTATAAAGACGGTCGAGAAACTCTTAGTACCGAAGCACCAGTACCGAAATTGTAAATTTGATTTTCACCTTTTGAATTAAAAATAAGACCCCTTTTGCAATAGAGATTAATTTATAGTATTGAATTTTCATCAGTATCGAAATTCTGTCAGAATTAATTTCATTTGAAAACCTTCGTTTTTTTACTCTGGAAATAATCCGAATGTTTCAAATTAATGAATATTGACTTTATGTCAATGTCAGTAAAAAATAAGGTTGAATTAAATATAAAACAAAAAGTTTTTCCCATTTTAAAATTTTTATTTTTCACTTTTGATTACAAAAATCCGAATCATTTTACAATGGAATTTAAAATATACAATAAATCTCCATAGTAAAATATTTAGTAATATCAATTTTTGTTTTTAAGCTTTTTGAAATTAATTTGGTTTAACATAAAAATAATATAGTCTCGAGTAACATTTTTTTGCACATGACAGATGAAATAAATATAGTGCTTAAATAGTAGCAGTAAATTTGCCCCCCTCAGAGACTTTGAAACTTGTCTCATCACTCTTGCTCCCCACGCAATTGAGGTACCGGTTCACTTCCGGCACATAGAGGGGACCCGAGCGTCGTCACTTCCTGTCGCGGAGGAAACCTCGAGAGATGCTGCCCATTTGATTTGATGAAACTTTTCGCTCATCTCGTTGTCGATGCTGTTACATTTTTTTTCTATCTCAATAATTAATTTCCCATCTCAATCCACACACTGAATCCTACAGAAATTTCAAGATCTTCCTTCTTAAGACTTTTTTTCTTAAGACTTTTTTCTTAAGACTGCATCTTCTCTCCTCTTGCCATCGATTGGGCGTGGATCGATGGTTCAAAAGACGATAGAAGAAAAAAATGCGACAATTGTTGCTAATTAAATTCGCTTCTAAGCTCAGACCGGGGACATCCCTATAGTCGCTGTTACACGTATCTTCACACCGCGTGAGACTTCATACTAATACTACCTGCAAAACAGCATGAGATACGTATCTATTGCATCTTCCAAAGTTTATTATTATACGTACTACGTATTATATAAATATATATATATGTAAATAGTAGACGCACGCTTCATTAGGTGAGACAGGTACTTAACAAAAGGCCCATGCTTACCTCTTTTACTCACGTATGTGTTTAGCATAGAAGCTGCTTAATTTTCACCATTCGGCGGCCGTGCACCGCTGTTCCTGTCGCAAGATTATTCTCGTCACTCTTTTTTCCCAAAACCCCCAACGAACTTGGACGCCACGTGTCTGATCTTACGAAACGGAAAAAAATTGCATTTCCCCTTCGGTGTTTTTATATCTTGTTTTTTACAATTTTTTATTTATACATCAACCTGGTATACGAGGCAAGTTGGCAAAAAGCATTTTAAAATTGGTTTTTAGACATATTCTAAAGATTTGGTATATTTTAGTTTAAACCTTATTTTTATTTCAATCTCTAATTCATTTCAGAAAAAATGCTTTTGACAACTCTGCTAATTTTTTCTTCAAGAACTCTACATTTTTCTTCGTATTATAATTTAATGATTTTTTAATCTGACCACGCGAATTAATTTGGAATTAATTACCGATCACCGAAGGGTTGAGGCGAGGAATAATGAAAAAAAATTGTTTTGAATTGCTTTAAAGATTTGCCCTAATACTCGAGGAAGTCTTGAAATTTCATGGATCGTTCGTCAACTAACTCTAAGAAAAGAAGGAAGGAAGATCAAGTCTGTTCAACTTTTTCTTTCATATTTTATGGTTTCCTCGCAATGAAACGACTCACCGGTTTTATCGTTTCATGAGAATCGGCCAAGCCTGGAGTGTAAGGGAAAACAGATTAAAAAGTTGGCCAGGCTTGATAAATCTCGACCTTCTTCAGTTCTTCACCAACGTGTACATCATACAGAAAACTCGAACACAAAACTCTACACAGGATACACATCACAACCACAAACACATTCCAATCATCCCGACCTCACAGATTCACCCTGGACTCTCTTCTTCACTCCTCTAATACCTAATGTTTCGTACGTTTCTATAACGTTGCTTCCAGCCTCGGTCATCACTTCAGCTGAGACTGGCAACCCTTTTCTCTCAGTTTTACTGGGTTTTGAGCTTTCAAGCTCTCCTCATCCATCCTTGAACCACCTATCAACCTCCACTCTCTAACCCAACCTTTCTGCTTGAATCGACAAGTATCTCCAACTTTGTTTTGCGCTCCTCAAACACAATATTTATCGCCTCTTTTCTTTCTCGAGTGTTTTCTCATTTCAGATTTCGATACCAATTCGTGTTAAAAGGCAAAGGTTTGCCAATAAACACATTTTCTGAATTTGTGACAAAAACTGCTGTTTTGGGAATAATTTTGAAGATTTCTTTTGAGTTTCCCTTTCATTCAAAACAAAAATAGCATTTTATTGTTTGAATTCGTCTCCTCTAGTAGTAAAAGCCGGAAATTTTTAAATATGGCTGGAAAGCGATGAGGGTTACATCGTCCCTTTTCTCATTTTTCTGCAAATAACGATTCTGTTATAACGAGTTCCAGCCCCTATTACACATTCAACGTGCACGTCCATGACTCGTGTACGCTGTATGCGTTTTTTCATACCCCCATATCGATCGTTTTCCCTGTCGTTGAACATTTTCTGTATATCGATTTGCAACATTCATTCGTTGCCAATGCTGAACAAACCATTACGCGACATTCATAACTTTTTTTTTATCATCCCTTTTTTCAACACTGTTGTCCCATAATAGATGATAAATTGAGATGATAAATTCTAAGTACTTTATGGGACAGGGTGGGTCGAAAAACCAATACTTTTTAAAATCAAAGGTCAATTGTGAAAAAAAAGTTGTTACTAGCCCTCAACAAGGTGCTCTTAAATTGAATAGCTTTCAATGTATTTTCTGAATTTCATTTCTGAATTCAATTCTGAATCTTAATACAATATTTAATATTATAATTGCACTTGATTTTCAGTTTAAAATTGAAAGTATAGATTCACCTTGGCCTTGGTTAACGAAAGGTATCTTCTTAACCTCTTTCACTCTTGATTTGCTGTTTCAAGCCCTAGTCTACCATTACTGTAATTCGAATTCCGAGCACCTGCTATGCTGTATTTTTAGAGGCTAGACGTTAGAAGAGATTGATAACTATGCTAATCTCGTTAAACGTGCTCACGAATTAAGGGTTATCGTCGACAAAACTATTTTCATGCTCTGATACACGAGTGAAAATTTCCTCCCTAAAATTTTTTTTCCTGGAAAATAAAATGAGAGAGTATCTCATTTTGGTTAGATTATTAAACTATTTGTACATTGATTCAGTAATTTCCAGTGTTGGCGTAGTAACTCATTACAAGTATCTAAGTTACTGAAAAGTATCTTTTGCGTACTTTTGAGTTACTTTGTATTTTTTGTATAATTTCCTTTCAATAACTGTTATGATATAATCACTTGCCAAAACATATCGCGTACTTTATACTGTAACTGATGTCTATCTGTTTAAAATTTTTTTTAATTGGACGTAGGTACAATTTAAAGTACGTAGAGCAGTCAAATATAAACGGGATTTCTTCTTATACATTGTCTATACATAAAGTCCCGTTTATATTTATTTGACTGCCCCTCGTAAGTTACTTTCTCTAGTGACTGTAATTGTAACTAGTTATTTTTTTTTTAAAAGGAACTATAACTGTAACTAGATTCTTTTTATTGCAAAGTAAGCAATGTTTTTATTGCAATGTATCTAGATACTTTTAATAGAGGAACTTACACAACACTGGTAATTTCCGGTTCAGGAAAGAAAACTCTTTTAATCAACTGAACTTTAATTCAACGTAAATTTAAGTCCTTACATATTCTCATTTCAAATCTCTTTCCTTTGGAATTAAAATTAAAACACTTTTTTCTATGCATCATTATCGTAATAATTTTCCCCCTTCCTTGAACTTTCAAAGAGATTCAAAAAGCGCGCAGAAAGACCTGGACTTGTAAATTAAAGACACAGACTTGTAAATTAAAGAGAGAGAGAAAGATTGTTAGTTGTTAACTTTTTTAAGGGCTTAGTATTTTTAATTATAGGCTTTAATTCAATTTTCAAATAATTTGAGGATTTTTAAAGATCTTTGTGAATCGAAGACTTAACATTACTTAGATCATTCCTGTAATGTTAAAATTATCATGAGGAAGTGAGAACAGCCTAACAAACGTTCTATTTCCATTTCAAGGTTCTTTTTTCTTTCATAAATGGTTTCACTTCTTTATTCACAGCTGTGTGAGAAGTCAAGCTTCGAATATGGAAATTCATGTCCGCGTGTTTCTTTGTCAGACTTAAAAGGGTCAATTACCAATCGATGAATTTCCTCCTCACCAGTTAGGATTTAGATTACAGGGCAGAGACCTATCAGTCATTTTGATTCAGCGCCTCTAGTCAATTCATTCGTTCCCCTTTGTGTCTGAAATGTCTGCATCCACATACGTCTAGTCTAGCCACAAGGTCGTGTTCCGTCAAAGCTGATTAGACTTTTATTTGCCTTTTTTCTCATGTGTAACGGTATCTTTGATTCCAACCTGTGCATCGAAATATAAACATAGGTAGAGCAATTTATATGAAAACTTAATCACTGAAACGGATTCTTTGTTGTAGCTCGAGTCCTCTAAAAAAAAAGAACAATCCCACCTTTCATTGTAAAAAAAAAATAAAGAGTTTGCTGGGGAAAATTAGTAGCGGGTATTCAAAGAAACTACATTCGATAAACGATGAAACCGGAAGCACAATATTGTCAGGCAATTCTATTGAGATATCGTGAGATATTGGAGAATGGAAAAATTGCGAGATGGATTTTATTTTTATTTTTTAACGTAAATGATATTCTATTATGGATGGTATCCTCGCCATGAAATGGTTCTGATACTGAACATTATCGATTATCGAATCAATCTGTGTGGTATTGGACTCTGTTGAATATTAAAGGACATAAATTGCATCAGCATAGCTGACGTTTACCTTCAAATCATATAACCGTAACAAGTATTCACTAAGTGCTCTGAATACCTTTTTCAAAGAATATAATATTCTATGACAAGATGACAGAAATATATTTCGACTCCAATTTGAATACATTTAACTCAAAAAATGTATCTCTTGAAATCTAAATACATACTGAAAATTGATGTCAAAGAGGAATGTACCAGAAATTCTGAACGTTCAAATGAACGAAATACTTTTTCCCAATTCTTTTTTATCCAAAAATATTGTTCCAACTAAAAATACCAATACACATTACAAATTTCTTTCATACAGAATTATTTGCAATGCAAATGAATTAATATTTTAAAACTGTTTCTAGTTTAAAATACAATCAATACAAAAATTCGTTCATTTGAACGTTCAGAACTTTTCAGTCATAAAGAGGAAATACTTTTAGACTAGGTGTTTGAATATGTCACCTCTAAAACACTAACTTAAAAGATTAAGCCTATTAATTTATTGTAGTGAGATAACTCTCTCAACCAGAAGGTCATTAAATAATTCTCTCAGTGCTTCTTCCATTCCCAGGCGACAATTCTCCACCCACGCTCTCATTTTCAGAATATATCAGCTCTTGAAAATCCGAGTCACGGTTTAACCCGATTACGTGAAATGCATCTCGGGAGGCCCTATTAATTCAAATATAAAGTCCCTTGCATACGTCTGCATGTCATTTTCAAATAAAACAACCGGAAAGAAATAAGGGAGGAATTATAGTTAGTTTGGGTCCTATGTTAATTTTGGTTTTTTAATTTTGAAAAATAGGCAAGGGAGAACTCTTGATTCGTGTTTAGGTGACGATAAGATGGCGTGTCTGATAAAGATCTACGAGAAAGCATAATAATTATGCATATCAATTTGCTTCCGCAGGTAACTTACTCTTGGTTGGTTAAACTGCCCGTGTAACTTGTAAGAACCTTTCATGAACCAACGATGTACGTGTTTGTACTTAAAGGCGGCATGTATGACCGACTTTGACGATAGCAACTTGTGATTAATGAGGTGAGCTTCGTATTAAACAAGCCGGGTCACCCAATTTTCTAATCTCGGAGAGTTTAAGGTGGTCCTTCCAGGACAGTCCCACTCAAAAGTTAGTCCTCTCTTCTAGATGTAAAAATCTATTCATCCTATTCACAAGTTCAATGTAATGTTTCGATGATAGTTCCATTACAAAATTAGAACATGGCACATGAAAATAAACTGAACAAATTCCATAACGACGAACATATGTAGTTTAACGTGAAACTTCCTGTACAATCTCATTCAAATGTTTGACAGCTTTAAATTACAAAAGTGTGTTTCTTAATATAGGATTTTCGATAGCTATTAAAATCAAGTGTAGCTAACTTATTCAAAACTCGTTATAGGATCAGTCTGTTCGACGAGATTTTAATTAGAAGTTAATTAATTTGCCGGAGCTAAAGCTTTTGAGTTGATTCTACTTTACGGGAATAACAACATTGATAAAAGACGTGGAATGAAGGTCAAATAAATATTTACTACATGTACTCTTATGCGTAGGGGACACGTGCTTATTCATGAAATAATTAATGGGATTCCTTTGTTAACTCGTTGTTTCCCGAGGGAGGCTTCCGTGAGATTTTTTCATGAGTCTGCTAATTGGGTTGACGGTTCACTGGTCCGCAATTACGACTTAGAAACTCGCTTACCGTAGACAAAATATATGTCTCGCTAGAAACTGTTAATCCCTTGTTACAAATTATACGCGATGGAGAATATTTACTGAAACGATTATGTTTTGAAAGGGGAAAAGGAATTTCTAAAATGCACTAGTTGAAAAAGGTTTCTCATTTAGAAGAGCGTTTACAATTCTAGATTCAATTAAAGTAACCTAACTTGCTTCCACAATCAAAACTGAAACTCCCATTGTTAGATTCTATTGATTGATGTGCTTCTAAAATTCACAAGGGAAGTAGTAACTCTCATGAAAGTTATTTTAATTGAAAGAGTGCCTACTTTTCATCCATATTTTATCAAGCTTATTTTCTTCTTCTTATGTCTCGAAGATTCTCATAGCTTTGATAATAAATTTCATTATATATCTCTCTAAAAGATAAAGGAAAACTTCCTTAGTCTTTCAGTAATATCCTCAGAAGAACTTCACAATTTATGAGGAACAGTGTTCGCTTCGAAACTAATTAGAAATCGTATATTGCAGAAATTGTAGATAAGTGAAGTATTTATTGATTTCGGAGAAGTTTATATCTGAGATAGTTAAGGTAGTCAGAGCTGATTTTTATCCGTCTCTTGTGGCTTTAAGCTTTTCGTGGCTCGAGATCATAAGCACAAGACGCTATCGGATATTAAAACTTACAAGCGGCATGCACGGAACTTGAGTTTGCTAAAAAAAATTATCTAATTAATGTTTCATTTTTCACGGACGCTAGAAAACAAGCGTAATAATTGTAGATCTTAATCTGTGCAAAGGCATTAAAGCATTTCAACATTCAAATTCTATAGTGGAAGATAATTATTTTGAATTATTTTATAATTATTTTTTTAAATTATTTTTTTGAATCTTTTTTTTTATCTTTGGAGAATTATAGAGGGCTTAATTTTTCTTGCTGAGACTTGGTTTCCGGAAGCGGGCGATAAATCAAGGAAAATTTATTTCATACAGTTGCGAATGCAATCGCATATATTGCCAAGCTATCAGGAAGAGGAGGTTTGACTCCAATTTCCAATCAGGTCCAACTCGACCTCGTTTAAAACACAGGTTAACCTCTGATTCTGAGGCTCTCCCATGTTCTGCTCTCCTTTATGAAGGCAAATTCGTGTAACCGTTTATCCACCGAGAATCGGATTTACGAGTGCGATGTACCGGCTATCGTCGGGAAACCCCAGGGCGAGAATTACATGAACGGCTTTCATCAACGACTAAGCATTAACAGAAGTGCTTTGAATTCACTATCTCTGAGTTTAGTTTCCGTCCTTTCAATCCTCGATTTAGTGTAAAATAGACTATGTAAAGGTTCTTGGAATTTCTCTTGCAATTTTGGCTCCCGTCAAACTTCATGACGTGATAACATGAATTCAAGTGACATTTCGCAAACAAAAGTTCTCACTCTAAAAAAATTAGTTTTGTATTTTCCGTATCTTCTAAAGATCGTCTGAATCAAATCCTCAAAGTTCTCAACCAAAACGAAAACTGAAAAAATTGTAAAGAAGTCTGATTGGCAGGAATAATATCTAGAAAAAAAGTGAGGGAAAACTTCCAGACTTGAGAAGACTACTTTTTGCGACAACTCCCTGAATTCATGGTGACATTTCATGGAGGAGAGAATTGAGAAGGATAGAAAATCTATCTACAAAGTTTTTTTGTTTTTTGTTTTTTTTACATTATTTTTCTCTCTCTGCTTTGTTTTATTTGAACTTTTTTCTCCTTGGAAGTATAGCACAATATCAGAAGCAATATTGTTTTGGTTGACGAACATCACTTTGTCGGAGAGGAAACAGAATTCTGTTTGATTTCGAGTAGTAATGCAATTTCTGAAATACCAACAGCCTTTGTGTAACCGCTTCTGACAAAACTTCGACCCTCGATGGGAAACTCAATTATCCCGTTGCACCCTCTCATCGTCGCCTCACGTTATCATTTTCGCCCCAGGAACATCCGCTGATGTCGAGTCTAAGAACCTATAAAATCGAAATATAATTTCTGTATTTTTATCTCAATTTTTTAATATCTTAAAGTCATTCCCGAATTTTCAGATAGTCAAGTTTTTTTAAACAGCTAATTATCTCAGTTCTCTTCAATTTCTAATTATCGTATTTTTATTCTAGAGACTTATTCTTGAGGTTTATTAGAGTTGCTCTATTGTCTAAAATCCTTTGATTGAAGGCATCTATGAAAGCTCAGAAGGCTTTCTTTTTTTTGTTCTACATTATCCTTAAAACTCATCTTTTACTTTTATCCCTCTAAACTTGCCTTGAATCCACACTGAAAGAGAAAAACAACAAAAAGCACCAGACCAACTTTCGAAGAAGCTAGACATTATTCCTCACTCAGAATTATTCTCCTTTATTGACAATAACCTGACGTTTTTTACAGTGAAAGTTTTATATTGTCCTTCCTCAGCTGGATGAATCGACAGTAATAGTAGAATATGAGATTCTGTATTATTTTCTCTATGGAAGAAATTTTACTTTTCATATTTTCAAGAATAAGAATTTGTTTTCCTTTCCTATTCCTTATTCAACATTCCTCCACAAGAGTACATTGATCCACAAAATATCAATACATGAATACACGAACATGGAACATCTTGCAGATTTTATATGAGAAGCAGAACAAAATAATATTCTTACATCCTTATCATCGAAATCCTCAACCTCAACCTTTTTTATTATCATTTTTCTTTATATTAATTTACACGCACATCCTGAAAACAGCAATAGTATCAATGATATGTCGATTTCTATAATGACATGACACGATATGATATGATATGATAATGAGATGATTAATGTGACCATGACCATGATTTCTTACCATGATTTTATATTTACTTATTTGTTGCACGTTGTTGCAGTATGAGGCGTTCGCAGCACCTCTCGTCGACATTTTGAATACAGCCACAATTTTGAACAAAAATAGCTAAGTTTATCGATATAAGTGCTACTTTTTCGTGAATTAATTAACTGCAATTAAAATAGAGCTTCGATATCAAGAGAAGACTTCTTGAAATAATCTTTTGTTCGATAACTTAAGTTTAAGTTTGATTTATGAAAGACCTTTGATTGGATAATATAATACTTTCTGGGCTAGGCACTCCATAACCAATCAAACTTGCACTCACCCTCGCAACTTGAAGATCAGATTTCATTTGTCTCGCTCTTGACAAAAGAAGCACTGTCCGGCATAATTAGAAGCACAAAAAAAGAAAAAGCAAAGACTCGAGCAGTCTTGCTTTCATCTCCTACTCAGACTCGAGAATTAATTAGTACTCGATACACAGAAGAAAAAAGGAACAAAGAGAAGTGAGAAAAATACATCTCAGAAGAGGTCGAGAATCATGAATATCGGCCATTATATCGCAGTCATAAGTAAAACAAAGTTAATAACACAAAAGTCTGCAACAAAGTAAAATAATTTTTTAACCCCAACAATGTTGTGAAGAATTCTTTTACTTTATCTTAGTTTACTTATGTGAATGAGGAAACAAGGTTGTTAATTAATCAACAACCCGGAGGACCCTTTTCATCTAATTTTCCAAATTAGCCTCAGTTTAAATCTAGGCCTAATTTTGAGAAATGCGGAGACATGAAAGACGCCTTTTGGAATTTAAAATTAGATAAGTCTTTGAAATATGAGAGGTATCAAAATGTCGACAATGGGGTGCATGTGGAGCGCGGCAGTCTGTAAGTTGAGTTTAATGCATGTTGTTTTGTCTGTCCTTGCATGCAGGGATTCGGTTTTGTAACATTCGCAAATAGTGCTGACGCGGACCGGGCACGTGAGAGGCTACACGGCACCGTGGTTGAGGGCAGAAAGATTGAGGTGTGCATGACTTTCTTATACTTATAAATATACATATATACATATATCAACCTTGATAGCTTTAATATATTATAATACTATATTAATTAATGATGTCGTTTAACTACTTAATTCTTCTTCTTGCAGCTCGTCCAAACGTCCTCATGTCGATCACAAAAAAATGTTATCTTGTTTTTAATCGACCTGCAGACGATTGGACACTTTACTTTTAACGTATACACATATGCATACTCATACGATCATTAGAAGTAACATTATGTAGATGCGTGACTAATGCGCATAATAATCATGAAAACGTGCAAATTATACGTTGACACTTTTTACTCGCTTGCGGTGGATGAAACGTTGCCGTTGACAGAAGCTCGCTTTTGAAATCTGCTTATTATTTTAATCGAGTTTTTTTATTGGGAAATAATTTTCTGTAATGTTAAGTAATTCAAAATTGTTGGTTTAAAAGATATTTTTTAATTAGAAGGGTTTTCGAGTGAGCATTAAAATGGTGCAGTCATTAGGGATTTTTTATTCCCTTTGATTTTTCGACTTTTGGAAATGCTTTGCTGGCATTTTTCAGGAGTGAGCTTCTTCCTCGATTCGAGCATTAACAAGTTCTGGCGGTTCCTTTTTTTAAGCGAGTCAGCAAAGAATTTGAGCTTTCAGTCGAGATTATAGCATACCCGTTTGCCATCAGGATCATAGGTGCGAAAAGTTTCTGGAAAATAAACTTTTAAAAGTTCTCTTTGAAAATCATTTTTAGTGAATATCAAATTTAAATAAATGAAAAACAATAACTTTTGAAAATCTTTGAAACACTAACTTCTTTAGACTTTTAACGAAATTTAATACTTAATTTTTATCTAAAGTCTCGTACTTTTTATAATTATTATTAATAGTACTATTATTAATAGTACTATTATTAAAGCAACTATTTTTATTAATTAATCATATTTTATTATCAAAAATCTAGTTACAAAGTAATATAAATCAAAACTTTGACTCGTTCAGCAAATAAACCCAGATGCAATTTGATTTAGATGAGAAAACTTTTCGCACCGTGCGTCACGAAGTGGCATAAGAAGCGTTGAAAATACATGGCATTGATGTCACGGGATCGTCGATAATTATTAAATTGAATGCGGTATCATGGATTACGATTGTCAATTAATTGATAGAGCGCAAATGGTAGTAAATTATCATGACGTTAATTGCAGAATGCACAATCGGCAGAAATGGTACTGAATTTTGGCGAGGCGTGGATCGATTTATCTGGAAAAGTTGCTTTAGTCAAACTAGTTTCTCAGTTAGATTGATTTTGGGTTCTCGAAAATTCAAAATTACCTCTGAAGTAGAGCTCATCTGCATCGATGCGAGCAAAATTGAATTTGATGAGTACTTCAGAGACATTATATCAATTGATGAAACTTGTCTCGATCGACCTGAAAGCCCTTTAATTGGACCACTTACCCAGCTTAAATTTCGCACCAGCTATGATTCATTAACTACATTAGTCACTACAAGAGCTGGATCAAATGCATTTAAACTTAATTTCAATAAATTTTCAAATTCAAATTCGGTTCTTTACAAAAACATTTATTTTAAGATGTTACTCTTCTACTTCTATTCATTTGGTAAAGATTTATGCATTTACCAAAAAAAAATTTTGCTCGTATTAAAAACGATAACAAACAAATTTGGAATTGAAATTTTTTGCATTTTTGGGTATGTCTAATCCAGTTTCGCCAAAACAATGTCAATGATAATCTGCTAAAAACAATGACAGCAAAATTAATTCAGATATTATAGAATATTTCTGGATCATTTATACTTCCCTACAACGGAAAAACTTGTGTGACATTGTCACTGAATCGACAATGTCACTTACGTAAGATTTCCATTGAAGGGCAGTATAATGCGAAACTTTTTTTATTTCCAGCTCTTTTCCTTGCTTCTCTATCCGTTTTAAATTTCAAAAGTTTACCCACTTTTGCAATTCTATTGTAACAATTACCATAAATCTATAAAGTTTCATAAAAATCATTAAGGAAAAATCTTTTTTTTTTTTTTTTTTTTTTTAATTGAACATTAAATTTTATAGAACGTTTTTTATTTCTCCTGAAAAATTTGATAAATGTGTGTTAATCCCTTATGAAATGCCACCCTTCAGTTGTATACAACCCAAAAAATGACCCACCAAAGTTTCAACCACCTCGCGAATTTGGAACTCACTCTATTTCATCCCTTAAAATTAAAAAAATTCACCAGAAATTCCCTAATCCGTGGGGTCGAAATTTTTTTACTGATAATAGGTCCTCTCAATGCTAAAAGAATCCCTAAAAACTTTCATACCAATTCATTTGGAAATCATCCCTTAGACATAAAAATTTCAAATTTACCCTAATTCTTGGAGCAGAAATTTTATGGCTGATAATTATTCTTTTTAATGCTAAAAAACACCTCAACAAGTTTTATCCCCCTAGCTCTTTTGGAACTCACCCCATACCATCCCTTAGTCCGAAAAAATTCACCAAAAATTCCCTAATTCGTGGGGTCAAAATTTTATTGATGAGAGTAAGACTTCTTAATGTTAAAAGGCACCCAGACAAGTTTCATCCCTCCAACTCAGTTGGAACTCACCCCATATTCACCAAAATCTTTTTGGTTTAAGGGATGACATGAGGGTGAGTTCCAAATGAGCTAGAGGGATGAAACTTTTTGAGATGTCTTTTAACATTGAAAAGACTTATTATCAACAATAAAATTTTGAACCCACGAATTAGAGAATTTTTGGTGAATTTTTTTAGGGCTAAGGGATGATATGGGGTAAGTTCCAAATGAGCTGGAGGGATGAAACTTTTTGAGATGTCTTTTAACATTGAAAAGACTTATTATCAGTAATAAAATTTTTATCCCACGTATTAGGGTAAATTTGAAATTTTTAGGTCAAATGGATGTTATGGGGTGAGTTCCAAATCCGCGAGGGGGTTGAAACTTTGGTGGGTTTTTTATTGGGTTGTATAGAACTACTTTTCATCAGAAAATTTTGGATTTTGTATGTTTTAGAAAAAAAAAATTTTCATTTTCGTTTATCATAAAATTGAGCTGAAAATTCAGCCGTCTACTCAGAAGAATTTTTTTTTCTTCAAAGAATCTCATTAAAAAAATTGTTTTATTTACAATAATTTGTTTATTGCTACAGAAAGCATGGGAAATGTTTTTGCAAACAATATTTTTAGTTTTTTATGAGAAATGATTTGATGAAAAAAAAATTCGTCTAAGTAGACGTCTGAAACTTCAGCCCAATTATCGTAAACGTTGCAAACTTCAGCCTCATATTTTTTGCATATTCATTTACAAAATGTTGGAACCCTTTATATTCTATCACATTGACAGCTTTAGACTGATATTTCTACTTGAATATTTTTTTAAAATGTAAATTTGACTAAAATATTGTTAATTTAGGTAAGAGAGAAGTTTAGCACAATATATCAAAGTTGGTGAAAGACTTGCAAATTACAAAGCAGAACATAATAAACGCAGTCTTCATTTCAACAGACGCTACATTTCTCTCATTCAACAATCTCATTTGTGTAATCTCCAAAGCTTCGATAACAAACTGCCGTGAGAATCGGTATTGCGTGGCTACATGAAAGTGGATGGGGGTGCGAATTCGACTTTAACGTACTTTGTAGTACCATAAACTCTGTCATCTGTCGCCGTTTCCCCTTTCCCCGAATAACTGATGAAATTGCGATTTTAATGGCAATTATCGTATTTCTGCTTTTGCTTCTTTGTCCTTAGATCAGCGACATATGAATTGTACGTTATGGATCACACATTTTGAAATTAATTGTAGAAGCTAGGGTATAATAAATGACAATTCAAAGCTGATTTTAAGTTTTCATAACGAGTATCTAAATCTACTTTGTCCTTTAGTTGAGTCACAGTTTCACTGTAATGAAAAAATTATCAGTGGTACAGCTGAGAATACAGAAAATATAGAAACACAGGGTGGCCACATGTCAGGGAAATGTCAGGGAAA
>JAUESH010000043.1:6054675-6075183 GCA_032275165.1 Synergus magnus
TTTTGCAATTATATTGTAACAATTACCATAAATCTATAAAGTTTCAAAAAAATAATTAAGGAAAAATCTTTTTTTTTTTTTTTTTTTTTTTAATTGAACAGAAACTTTTAAAAAATGAGCTTTAAATTATGTATTTTATAAGAGATGTTTCTTTCACAATAATTTGTAAACTACATATTTTTGCTGCCATCGTCTTTTGTGTCATATTTTCGCTTTCAAATATTTAACCATTTTGGGAAAAGTTTAAATAAAATTTAAATATAAAAAACGGAATCGCCATTGCCGTGTAATTAAATCTGTAATCTAACCTGCCCGTTGGAAATGTAGAGGCAAGAAAATCGACGTCTCACGCAGATATCTCTCTTATTGTCCCGTAGAGCTACTCGCAAAACGAATTGTGAGTGAAAATGAAAGCGAAAGAGAGAAAGAGATGAGAGAGCGAAAGAAAGAGAAAGAGAGAGCGAGCAAGAGAAACGATGCTCTTGATTGATCGATGATCGATGATTGATCGAAAGAGAGTAGACAGGCAGACACTTGGGCACTGAGGAGGGCACCTTACCTCAAATAGTGTCCACAAAGGTAAGAAACAAAAAATGAAAAACAACCAAAAAAAAGCAAATCAAAACTCGCACTGCCCGCTCTCTCACGAGACACACACTAAAGTCGTGCCGTCGATCTACTTTTTTTTTTTATAATGTAACTTTTATCGTTGTTATTCTCATTATCACCTCTTCTTTATCGCTATCGTTCTCTCCATTATTCTTTTATATTTTAAAACATTCCACTAACGTCCATTATTTTTATTTTTACTTTACTTTATCGCGCAACTTATTTTTCAATCCTCTATTTTCTATTCACAATTTTTTAACGCCAGCAGCCGATTGTTCATTAAAAAAGGGAAATATATTTTCAACTTTAATATTGAAATAAATATAATTTTTTACTAATTCAAATCATTCCTTCAGTAACAAACGTTCAGAAATAAAAATTTGAATATGTTCATAAATGAAACTAATCTTCAATAAAAGAAGATTATGAACGTGATTCAATTTCAGGGAAAAATTACGGAAAATATTAAATTTTAATTGAATTGGGAAACACATATTGAAGAGGTTTTATGTAATTGCTTTTATCGGAAATGTAGTAATTAAAGTTTAAAAGTCTGCAACATGTTAAAAAAAACTTTTTAATTAATTAATTAGTTAACCCACATTCGTTACCAGTTTACATTATTTAAAATTTAACATCCGAAAAATAATTTTCTCATTAAAACTTCATATAAATATCGGCTGCAGCTTTTCTTTTATTATTAATAAGCTTATCTAGCACTATAAACTTTCGTCTAATTTTCCTCGTTTTTCGTTGACATCCATAATCGTCTTTTAACTTTTCTTCTCAAAGTAAGAAAACGGCACTCGCGTACCGCTTGTTCTCTCTATTTTTATAGCCATTGTTAAAACTGCATTAAAGTGATGCGTACGCGCAACACATATAATCACTTTACGATATAATAGGCTTTAAGCGTAACTAGTTAAGAATTTACGGTTGCGATTATTCGGTCCTAAATACGTTCTGCGACAGTACTTTTTACACCTGGCGGCACACGGTTATTCGCACTGAAAAAAAGGTTTGGTCCGGACAACAAAATAATTTTGTTGGTATTTGTGCAACCAAACTTTTTTGTTGGCTCAAACAAATTTTTGTTGGTATAGCATTAAGTTTTGTTAAACCAACAAAACGTTTTGTTGAACCAACAAAAATTTTGTTCTGCCAACAAAACAATTTTTGTTGCACAAATATTTTTTTTCAGTGCGTTGTCTTTGCGACGCGATGGCTCTGATCGCAAAATCAATAATGGTTTGGACGTTCAGAAAGCAAGCACCCAGAGAGCAATTTGCATTTTCCACGATATTGAAAATTTATAATTTTTTTCTCACCAGCACTTACAGAAAGAGCAGAAATTATGTAGCGATGATAGAAAAAAAAATTACACGGGATTAAAAATTGATTTCCAGAGTGAATTTAAATAGACCGACGAAAATCGTAATTCTTAGACAATTTTATTTTCATTTTAGTCTCAAAGAGTTTTTGTTCAATAGAAAAAAATTCAAATCTTGTTGCTATATATTCCTTCATTAAAGTGTGAGAAAAAGAGCGAGAACTTAACGAGGAACTCTTAGTGGTCCCTCGCATTCTTCTAATACTCGTAACTTCTTTTCAGTGAATGTCACCCCTGACTTTAATTATCAGAGAGATTAGGGTCGTTCTTGAATCGTGACCCTTTTCGTGATAAAATTCAAAGGTATTCTAACAAAGGCCTAAGTGTGACTGTACTTGTCCATTGGGCGTTTATTTCCGGTCATTTAATTTATTTTATCCTTGCAAACATCCACCAACTTCTAAATTGACAGAATAAAGCCACATTTTTTTTTGTTACCAGAATAGTTACTGAATGCAAATATGTAAAAGTACTATTCCTCTTGTTTAGTTTTTTAAATTAAAAAGAGCTTCAATTTGAAATAAAAGTTCGTTTTACTCTGAATGTAAAGCTGAAACCTTAAATGAAAAAAAAAAGTTGGTTTTCCTTTTTTTAATAACCAAAAGCGCGTAACTTCTAAAATACATTTTGACCGATAACAAAAGTTAAAAAAAAAATATTTTATTTTTGTATTTCTCAATGAATCGTTAATATCATGTGTATTTGTTGAAAGAAAGTACGTTTCGTACTTCTATGCTGCTTTTAAACTTTTTTTTAGCAAAAAGTGTTCGAGTGATACATATGATACATATTGCAATATACATCTCTATTTTAAAAGCATACAAAATCCCTGAAACTTGAATACAAAGCTGGCTTTTTTCAAAAATATTTACAAATTGTATTAAAATCTCTTTTGTTTTATTGCTATCCAGTCATTTTAGAATTTAAATTCATGTTTCATTCCTCAATTAGAAATATCGCTCTTCTCTCTGGCAATTGAATTGTTGGCAAAAGGCTGATTAAAGTTTAAACCGATTAAATTACCGCAATTTTACCCACGCCGGATTTCGTGGAATTAGAACTCGTTGAAACATTCGTGAAAAATGTTTTTTTTTTCTTTAGTTAAGCTCGTGCGCAAGCTTCAGAATTCAACGGTTTTAATTAACTCAATTCCAATCGCTGCACACTTTATTGAAGAAAAAATAAAACACCTTCAAGGCACTTTATTAGCGACGAAATTTTCGTGTTTGCCTTTTATTTATTCACCGCTTTGATTAGGGAAAATAATTCAGTGACCTGAAAAATTCTCTCTATTCCAGGGTCTACGAAATTAAAATTGGTAATATAAAACAAAATATCGAAAGTTTTTAATTGATTAGCTTTATGGCAATATAAAATGATTTTATAGTCAAATTAAATTTTATTGTTTAGATGGAAATGTATTAGCTTACTTTTTTCATTGTTAATTGTAGAATGCAAGAAGTCATTACCAGCCTCGTTTAATAATAACGAGGTACTCCAGTCAGTTTTAAAACTTTAGCTATATTTACAAAAGCCAGGAAATATACAGCCAGGGAAATGAAAAGATCGTAAGCACTGGAAAAAATTCAGGAAATAAAAACGCAGAGGGTGGGTCGAAAGGAAAAATATAGAAATCAACGTAACGAGCGTCCTGAGATAAAAGCAACCCCTGCTCTGGTAAAAAGTTACAGGGATGTATCGCATTTCTGTAGGTTGCAGCTGAAACTGAATTAATTTTTTTACGACCGAGATAATGAAGCTGGCTATGAGTTTGAATTTTTTGCGTACTCCGGAGAACACAGTTTATTGATAACGATGTTTGGATTTATATTTTACAAATAATAAATCAAATTTTAAGTTTTAGAATTTGAAAGTGAATTTAATTAGTGGGAAATTTTAGCATTGAGGTAGATCTCACGACCTGCGACCTTACTTATAACTCAGGTATGTGGGTAATACGTGGCTTTGCAAGGCATTCTCGAGAGTCGAGTATAGCGAATAGGGAATAGAGTTTTCGATCTTAGCAAGTCAAATTTATGTAGATTTGAGTCGCGACTACGGCAGCCAATCGACAGGCGAATTTTGCAAAGCAACCAGTTTAACTTTCTTGCATACACCCTCTCTTATTCATCTTTCACGACAAGCTCGTCGAATCGACGTTTGAAATTCGAAATCGATCGACAAATACTTCGCAAGACCTCAATTAGATTTTAAACAAATAATGAAAAAGTAGGTTGCAAATTTATTTCAAATCAAGCTTACTAATCTAAGTTCGAAAATAATTATTGGAGACTTGCTGAATTTTTTCACGCTTAACTTTACATAAAACATTGCTTGAATAACGTAAAAAAAGTATTTGAATAGTATTTTGATAGATTGATGTGAATTAATTAATAAAGTTTAACTTTTGTAAAATTATGACAGAATAGAAACGAGTTTCCCGAATTCATTGAAAATTTATTTATGAACTAAATATAGTAAAGCTATTTAGGAATAATTTATTAGATTTCGTAAAATTGACAGTTGAAAAATTAATTTAATGACTTTTATTTTCTTAATATTCAAATAATTCACCGTGAAGAGTTACATCATTTTAATATGATCTCAGAAATAAATTTTAAAAGTATCTATCTACAAAGTCCAGCTTTTCCAGCAAATGGCATTGGTGGGATGGAAAAATTCTCCTACCCCTTTCCCATTAAGCCAATTTGCAAGATTTCGCTATTCGTCCTAAAAAGCTTGACTAGCCACGGCCACTGGAGGAGAAATTGATTATTTACCCTCATTTATTTTTGTGAACATTTTATTTATCCACATTTCTCTTTATTTAGAATTTTCATGAAAATCAATATCAATTATACAATCTCATCTCCTACAATTTCCCAGAGGTTATTCGTATTTTAACGTTACTCAAATAAAAACGACACGTTTCTCATGGAATATTATTTCGAATTTTACAATATGTTGATCATATTTACTCAATAGCTTTTTCCACGTTTTTAGCGCATTTCGATCGAGTTAAAGCACATAAACGAAATAATTAATATGGGCAAATATCATACGTATTTTCCATTTTTCGTGGTAGAATAGAAGGCAATAATTAAAAGTCTCAAATTCGCAGTTAAGCACATAATTGAGAAGAAAATAGTGAAAAGGGACTATTTTTAGGGAAGTGAAAATGCAAATTGTTCTAAGGCGTCACTGCTATTGATTCGTCGTAATAATTTACGCTTGTGAGTTAAAGCGTGAGGTAAAATTGCTCACCAGGTAAAGTATGAGTGGCTGTAAATTTCAGATCCAGACGAACTGAATCGTGATGGAGTGTTATGAAAAAATCTCTTCGATTTTAATTTTACATATTTCTTAACTTTCAATCTCCCTTTAGTCACTGAAATTCACAGCCACTTCTTTCCATTTTTGTACGCGATCGTAGAATTACGAGAAATGCAATTTTCGATTCCGGCGAGCGAAGTGGCATTTTGTTTTGGAATATTGACTTGGGGATATATAATATGAAAACTTAATTTTGTGAAATACTCGCTACAGAGGTAAAAGGAATGCGACGATAAATCAGAGCCGTTCGCTCACGCCGGAAGTGGATAGTTTAGTCAACCGATGTCGCAAGGAGTAAAGAAATTCTCGCGGAAAAAGTGAATACTTTCGGGAAATAAAAAATGTAACAATTTCTTGTAAGAAATTAAACAAAAATTATTATAATTAGATTGTTGAGTTCGAATATAGTCACTTTCACTTTTTCCGCAAAGGTAAGGTTGAAAAATTGTCATTTAATTTGTTTTACACTCTCTGACTAGTAATCGGAAAATTAATGTGATTAAAATTGAATTTAAACTCAGAATTTGACTATTTAAAAATTGGTTGAAGAGCATTTAGTTGAACAATTTACTTTGAAAGAAAAACAATCGTCAGAGGGTGTTAGATTTACAAAAATCAAATTGCACATCGAACGTTTTCAACTAACTCGAAGGATTTAAAAATTATTGCGGCAAGTTTATTGTTTTATAGACATTGTAATCCAGATTTCATTTTTAACAAAGCAAAATTTATCAGCCGATGAGAATTATAATCTTAAAAGATGAAAGTTCGGAGTGCAATCTGAGGAATATTTTGTAGGATTTACTCTAACTATATAATAAAATAATGTATGCATAGTCACGAATCCCAATTTCTCACAAAATTTTAATCGTGCCTGTAAAAAGCTGAAAAAACAAAAATTTTAAATTTTTGAGATAAAGAATAAAAATCGTGACTGTGCGTAAAATTTCTCTTTAGTTAAATCCAGTTTCGCACACAACTACGTGGCAGTATTTTAATTATATGTCATATGTCAGTTGTTTGAAATGATTCTCAGAATATTACAAAATTAAATTGACAATTAGTAAAGCAACGAATAATTATCAGAAGATCTTTTGACTAATTCAATAAACTCAGTTATTTCAATTTTATTAGTCAGATTTATAAGAAAAAAAGCTTTGATCTTTGTGTGCGAAACTACTTAAGCAAATAGAATATATTGAAATTATAATCTCTTGTTTTCAAATCGACAGGTAAACAACGCAACAGCGAGAGTCCAGACGAAAAAGCCACCAACGGTTCCGAACGGTATGTTGAAAGTGATTTTATTTCTCGCCATACATATTTTAGTTCAATTTATTTATCTATTTTTTTTTATTTAAAATACGTTTAATTGATTTTCATTAAAAAAATTTTTAACGCTGTAGAGGAAAAATATTTTTTAAAATAGTTTTCATCGATTAGAAAATATCGCGTGACCCACTCCAGGTTTTGCGAACCACTCTTGCATTCTAAACCTAATCTGAACTTAATTGTGTCAACGTTTAAATCAGAATATAAGCCGGATTATCCATCTGACCGAACGCTTCCATTATATAAGGACTCTGCTCGATGAAAAACGAACTTTAGAGGAACTCACATAATCCTGCAGGATATAAGGGATAAGCCCCAATAAAGAGTAAATTTTTAAACACTTTTGAACTGAAAAATTCAAATTTTATCAGATATTGATTTATAAATTTGATAGAATATTGTTTTACCGTTTTATTTTGGATAAAATCTAAGCTTCCGTTTTCTGTTCTTAGAAAGATTAATCGAACTCTATCACTCTATCATTATTAATTATTTATGCAAGTGCAAGGCTGGGGCTATTAAAAATACGACTTACTTAAACAAAAACAATCGACCAACTCGCCAAGTGTTTCTTAACTATCGAAGGCGCCTCTAATTATAACCAAATTCATACGACCGCATTCTACTCGATTGAAACATCCCTCAGCAACTGAGACTATCTATAATTTGTTAACTTACACTCGGTTTCACACATCCTTCATCCTTAGCTAGTATAAACATAGACATCTCAACTATCGATTTTATCGAAAGAATAAATCTGAACCCACCGCCTTCAAATGTCAGATTTAAAATAATTTCTGATCCAATTGAAAATATTCAGAAATAAAAAATTAATCCGAGGAATAAACTTATTTACGAAATGTCGAAAATCACTATATTAAAGCAATTCAACTTTCCCGGAACATTTAAGTTAAAATCAAAGTGCCACACTTAAGCACAACCTCTAAATTTGACTTCATTGTGACGCAAAATTTAAATTAGAATTTTACTCTTTTTTCCTTTCTTCGCATTAAATACGAAAATTCTATCTAACATTTTTAAAGAGAAGAGAAAACTTTTTATGTATAAAAATATCTGATATGAAAAATATTTTTAACCAATTAATATTTAATTGGTATTGAGGTTAATTATTGGAAATCGATTATGTCCAGTGACTTAAGTGAAGTAATGGATCTAGCAATAGGCGCATTGTTGTTCGATTATTCATTGAACATTGATAGTTTCTAATTATACTCGTAATTTAAATTAGTTCTTGTATCCATACGGAATTTCAATGCCGTGATATGGGGTTATTATTGTTCAATGCGCAATTAGTAGAGCTTTATGAGTTTGCAATATTAATTAGCCCCATTCAACCTGAAATTCATATACCAATAGTAGAATATTCTTTCCTATAATTATTAACATCAATTTTCAGTCAGTTAAAAAAATAATTCAAATCAATTGCAAACAGATGAATAACCCACATTTTTTGTTTATTTGTGATTTACCGACCTTGGGTTAAAATAAGTCGAGCGCTGGATAGAATCACTCGATCAACGAAGAATAATAAGTTTTGTGCACCACGCGTTTTTTTTTTGGCGTTTATAAATCTGACATTAAAACTGGAGGTTTATGTTGGATAAATACTTGAATTAGAAGGGATCGTAAAGTCGAAGATTGGTAACCATTTCACTGATAGTGGATCCTATTATTTATATCAGATCAGTAGGAGATAATGGAATTTTATTGAACAGAATCATGGGATAAAACTCAGAGGAGAAAAGAATTACCAAGAAAAAAATCTTGCAATTTGAATTTCGGACCACATTACAATTCAAATTAGAAGTTAGGTTTAAGTGTGACATTGTGATTTTTAGATACAGGGTTTGTAAATAAAAATGGAATTAATTTCCGGAAGACTTGGGGGGTGAAGTTTTGAACTCGAGTGTTCAAAACAACAGGCATCTATTTTCAAAGTACCTAGACGATTTACATCCTATGCAACTTTGTCGAGTTTTTCATTACATTTCATACCCGAGGGTGCACTTTACATAAAACAAGAAGCTCCACAATTTCTTTCTCTTCACGTGATCCCGATTATTTTGCCTAAAAAAAATCCCTTCGATTTACCGTCAGACTCGCGTGACGTTCGTGACGAATCGTGGACGGGAAAATCGAAATGACCGATGGCCAAGATTTTTCGTGGATAACCGAGAAAAATAATCTCCTTTCTTGTAAAATTGCTTCCTATTATTTTGTTTGCTTCCTATTATTTTGTTTTAAACAAGAAAAATTTTCAGTAAGAAAAATGGAACTCTGCAGCAGCTATACGACCAGAACAATGTAGTCTGTTAATTGTCAAGTTCAGTTTAGTTCCTTTAAGAAAGAGGTTCTACGTCGTCTCCACTGTCTCTCTTAATTTGTCAACAGGCATGATTGAAACACAGATATTGTTTCAAGGATGTACTCTAGCTAATTAGAAATTGAAGTGGAAAAAATATTGATTGGACTTATTTCAAAACATTATAATCTTTTATTAATATCACTTTCTATTTTTCTGATTTGATTTAGAAAATATTTCCAATAAACCTCAATTGCGTTTATTACCTCCGTTCTGACTTTCATTAGTTTCTAAATTCCAGATAGATTTTTGCATGCTGGACATTATTTTTTAACGAGCTTGTTGTTACTCCATTCTTCTTCATCTACTTTTCTGTTACCATAAATTCCACCCTTAATTAAATGCATTTTCCTGCTGGCGGCGACCTCGTTCTCGTTAAAAAAAATAATAAAGTCACATCTCTTAATTTGAATATGTAGGATTTTCTTCTTACGTCAGCTCACGATGCTCTTAAATCTTCGTTTCTGAAATACCTTTTCGCACTCAGATAGGTAAATTCATTCTAGAATTAATTCTACAAATAATGAATTTCAGTTATCAGAATTTCAAATGTGCAAAATATTAATTTTCATGATTGTTGATATATAGCTACTCTGAAAAATCAATATATTTGTTTTTGTAAGGTAAAAAGCTAAAAAGCTGTGTTCATTAATATATAAATAGTTTTCTCTCATCCTAGTGTCAGTGCCATTGCAGACAGATAACATGGTTAGATAACCATGAACCAAAAGCCGATAAACAAGTTTAACTTTAATCCTATTACATTGCTACATATGAAGTAAATTCAATGCACATTCTGGTTATGCGTGCAGTTTTCAGATTAGAGGCTTTAGATCTACTCAAATTACCTTTAGAATCAGAGGCGACTTACAAACCATACCATCAGAGTTTATCAATAAAATTTTTGTTTGAAATATTCTCTATTGATTAAAAAAGAGATAAAAGTCATAATCCAAAATTTATTTTATTGTCTGAGAGCATTGATTGTCAGGTAAAATAAATTCATTCAAGCAGACAAGTCTTTCTAATTTTCTAGCGCTTTCAGACAATTCTCAGTCGCAATCTGTTTAAAAGCTCTCTGTGAGGGATTCGTGAACACTTAAACTACCTAAAAATGATCTAAGTATTAAGGAAAAAGAGAGAAAAATGAAATTTTAGTCGCAATCTGCAATACTGACAATTCTGACCTGATTTTCTGTTTATTTTTGCAAATAGTTCTTCTGACTAGAGACGGATCGGTGCCAGGACTCGGTGAGCTTTTACTCAAAATTACGACTTTCTTCGCTCCTCTACTCTCATCTGTGTTTTCGCTTCTATGAGCTTGTGTCTCTGCTTTCCAATTCTTTTTTTTCGACGACCTACTCGTAACTCTGGCGCTCCTTTAGCCATACTCGAGACACCCGGGTGCTTTGAAAAGAAGGGGCAGTAGCACTTAATTTAGAGGATTTTTGCATCTTTGTGGAATTTCTTGGAAAATAAATAATAGCTTTTGAATTAATTAAAAATGCAGTTGAGGTAGTAGAAAAGAAATAATTAATTGTGACTCGGAGGGATATATTAAATGTTACTTTAGGGATGAGGAATCTTTTTCTACGACTTCTTAGCTTCATAAAATATGTGGTGTCATTACAAAGGGATTTTTCAAATTCTAGTGCCTCTTTTTTTCTTAACTTTAACATTAAACGCGCGAAATTCCCCAATTCTTTATATCACTAAAATAATTCACAAATGCCAACTATTTGTTCCAATCGCTTGGCTTTTAACTGTGCAAATATGCAATAAAATTGTGTTTGCACGCTGCTGCTATTTTTGTTGCACGAGTGTTGTTCGGAGTAAATATTCCAAAAGAAAAACAGAAGTCATTAAATTGAAGTTGATGTTATTGTGGAAAATATAGTTTTACGGAAATAAATCAGTTGGCAGTATCAAAGAATACAAAAACGAGAGGAAGTTTCTTCCAAGTTTTTCTGAACCTGAAACATTGGAAAATTCTGATATCGATTGAGCTATCCATCATCCAACTTTTTTGATATTTTTCAAATCCCTTGCTCTGTTTGTCAGATTCAAGTTTTCAGACTGGGCACACGTGGGACTTCTTCCCAGTATTAGGACATAAAACTTCCTGTCGATTTTAATATAACGCTCGTTAAATCCTCGCTTCAAAGTAGAGGTTCGAGGGAGAATAGCGAAGAAAATTAATAACAGTTTCACAAACTTGCAGGTTCTTCCCTTGTAACCAGAATTGCGACAAAGTTGCCAACTATTGAAGTGTTGAGTGCGAACTTGTTTCACGCTTTCGAAAATTCGAAACAATTTTGTGAAACGATTTTCATACCAATTTACGAAAACTTCACGTTTCTCAAATTCAGTCTTAAATTATAATAACCGATTTCTTTCAAAAGTAGTTTTTATATCATTTTTTTTTAAATGAAGATCGAGTTCCTTGGAATAATTGGATTCTTTCATAAACGAAAGAATTGAGCCGCTGGATAGTGTAAGGGCATATAAAATTCAGGTGGCCGCTCCGGCTGGCCCCCGTTGTCTTTAAAATCGATTTTGAAAATTAAATTTTTGAAATATATGGCTTTGTAGGAAATTTCAGTCATACACTTCAAAAATTCAATTTTCAAAATCGATTTTAAAGACAACAGCGGCTAGCCGGAACGGCCACCTGAATTTTATATGCCCTTACATTATCCAGACACTCAATTGTTGAGACTATTGTTTTCGCTGCTTTAACATGTAGAATGGATGATGGCATGAGCTTTTTCGAATGGAAGTATCAATGCAGAATTTGTCACCAGTGTGACCTGCAATTACATTCAGGGACGAATTTTCGAATTTCCATGAGACTCACGGAAGCCATTGTGGCAAGTTGGTTCGATGAATAAGTAATCACACAGAACGTTCCAAATGCAAGACAGCATGGCCCGATTCTCAAGGTGGTATCCACTTATCGTTACCCAGTTTCGATACGGCACTGGGCGGATCACGAATAATTGGCCACCTTCCGTTTCATTAGACATGCTTTGCAACGAGATACAGCCCCTTGGCACGCGAAATTCCGATCAATCCTCTTCACGATATTCTTACGTCAAATTCCACGACTTACGTTAAATCGCACTTCATTAACAACACGTAAATCACACCGACGTGTTTACTCGGGTGGAACCAGATACCAACACAAATTGTCTTGTTCACCTAAATATATGTTTCACTCGAGCAAAATACTTACTCTCCCTCCCAAGAATCAATTTTTCATTTTCTTTTACAGAAATCTTTATCAAGTCGAATTTCTAATTTAGGAATTCTCTAATCCCCCAGGTGAGAAATTCCTTTCGGATTGCTCTGGTTTATGAACGTTGACTCTTTTTCTGTCTGCTTCAATCTAGGAAAAGCGGATTATTTTATCTCTACGTAATCGGCGCTAGACTTTTCGAAGCAATTTTTCCTAGAGCTCGAATTCTATCGTTGCATCATCTCCGAGGACGATCGATCGACTTAAAGGCAATTTCCTTCCCCGGTACCTTTATTACAGACAATTACGTTCTTGACAGATCGATTATCCTTTTGCCCACGTAACTTTATTTCCTTCCCTTTTTTTTTTTTTCATTGGCGTTTAAAGTAAGAATTTAAATAGTATCTTTCAGGATTTTTCATATAATAAACCGACTGAATTTTTCAAACTAATTACAATAAATAAGTTTGTTTCAGACTCTAATTACATACATTCAAGCTGCTGAAAATCATTTTAAAAGTTTTTAAGATGGATTTAATTTGTATTTGAAATTGGAATTGGAACTTTGATAATTGAACGTTTCTCCATTTGTGGAAAGCTGTAACTTTACAAAGGTTCTCGAAAAGTTTTGTTTCTTATTGAGGTTTCTCGATCTCTGTTTGGGGAAGTTCTGTACAGATTAGTTTCTAGAATCAAACCTTTAGTTCTTTGACGGAAGCTCACTTTGTGCCTCTAGGCAGTTGTGCGAGTCTCTGTTTTTTTTCTCAATTTTTCCCAAGACTAGAATAAGGTCTCGATCGGATTAAGGTTGACTTCATCATGAGTGGCAGCCTTACGAGGTTAGACAATTGTTTCAAATTGATTCTAGTAAAGTAACATCTTCACTTCTATACCCTCTCGTAAAAAGAACAATACAAGACTTGCTTCGAAAAGTTAAATTTATATTCCTTCTATAACTGAAAAGTTCTGAACGTTCAAATGAACGAATTTTTGTATTGATTGTATTTTAAACTAAAAACAGTTTTAAAATATTAATTCATTTGCATTGAAAATAATTCTGTATGAAAAAAATGTGTAATGTGTATTGTTATTTTTAGTTGGAACAATATTTTTGGATAAAAAAGAATTGGGAAAAAGTATTTCGTTCATTTGAACGTTCAGAACTTCTAGTACATTTCCTTCTTAAGCTTTATATATTTTCGTTTCAATTCCTTTTTTGCAAACTTCTTTTATTTAAATTTTGATTGTGAAATATATTCAGAAACATTTTTCTCTTAAACTTTAAAAGATTACTTTCTGATGTAATTTAGAACACACCTGTTTCTCTTATAATTAAATACAGTTTGTACAACGCGTTAATCACTTTCCAACACCAGCCCTGTGTCAATTACCCTAGACTAATTGTAATTACACCTCCATTAAACGCCAAGTCGATTTGCTTAGGCCTCCTAAATTTTAGCCCACTTCAGAAATTAAGCCAATTTTAGATTAGGAACTATGTAATATTAAATCTCGACAAAATTCAGTTGAGTGAAAAATAGTTAAACTTGAAAATCTTTTTGAATGGGAATTGAAAAACTCTCGTTAGTCAGAAACAAACGGTGATTTCGTCTCGAAAATATTCCAGTCGCTTGCCAAAAGTCTTTCACGCTAGAGAAATGATATATAAGTATAATTTTCTACTTCCGCTTCGTAAAAGTGAGAGACTTCAATGCCGGGTGTGAGAGTAATCTTTCAACATATAATAGGCAAATGTTGTTACGCTCTAATTTCTTCGGGCGTGGTCGACTCTCAAAACAGGAAACTGAACATCTACCTAAATACCAATAAGTGTTCATTTAATCCTGACCTAATGTACTCAACATTTATCAAATTATCTCTTCCATTTCAAGATCGAGAATCTATTTGCTTTCTCCATCCTATATGAAATACGATTATAAGACTATTCAATTTCACATAGATTACTATTCAAATTTGTTAACTAAATGAGATAGACAAGTCTTCATGATTCAAATTGAACTCATTTTTGTCCCAAGAAAAGTTTTCAGAAAAATCTGAGAAATTTCGAAACTAATTCTCATCCTTATTATTTTAAACATTTTGCATATTTTTTAAATATTTCTTTTCGGATGCTGTAAAGCTAAAAGGTAAATAAATTAATGGTTCAAGTTTCTCAGAGGAAGTTATAGGAAGTGAATTCAACTAGGATCTAATTACTTTCGATTTAATTAACTCTCTTCGATTCAATAGATTACTCTATAATTGCAGAGCAAACCACATGCTAAATTCCAACTCTACCTGTGGCTTCGCACTTCTTAAGTAAAATAATGTCGAATTGTAATAATAATTCATGGGGAATGCATGGAGGATACTTCGACCTGAATTTCAAATTGGATCATTAGAATCCTGAATGTGTTTTCACCTCTTTTATGCAAATTAAGTCACATGCATCCTCCTGAGTTTTCGCCTGCATTTTGAACGCGCATGTTCACCTTTCGTTTACATTTCAAGGATTACAAAGTTTTGACATTTATAACACGCTTGTAATTTTAGAAACACCACACAGACTCACATTTTTAATTTCAAGATAAAATAATCAGCTAAAAAGAGAATTTGAAGCTTGAAACCTCTGAGTATTACTATTGCTCCGCCACTCAAACTTGTGAATCAATAAATCTGCGAATCGTTGAAAATTGAACAATTTTATACAAAAAGCGGAACAACTTCAAAATTAGATGTTCAAAATTTAGCAATTTTAATTTTAAGAGGGTAGTACAGGAACTTTGATGTTTTTTTAAGAATTTTTTTTTCATATTAATAATTATTTTATTGATTCAAACTTTTTACACATAAATATTGACATCAAATACTATTAGAAAAAATTTATGTGTAAAAAGTTTGACTCAATAATATAATTATTAATATGAAAAAAAAATTCTTAAGAAAAACATCAAAGTTCCTGTACTACCCCCTTAAAGGTTTCAAAATTCACCAATTTCAAAGTAAAGCGATTTTTTCGGAAGAACTATTCAATTTCAATTTGAAAACGTTGGAAAGTTTGAAGATGAATTGACAAGGTTCAATTTTGAATCCCGATTTTAAAATATCTTATCTTCAAAGGAATAATTAGACCAGTTTAAGATTGCAATTGAATTAGTAGCAGAGCAATAAATTAGTGGAAAAATGTATGATCTATAGAAAAAGAGAATTGATAAAAAAAAAACAATTTTGATAATTGATTAAAACTAGTTTTTGATAAACGATTTTTCTTTTGTTGCAGTGTGCGTCCAGTGGCCAGAGGGTAGGTGCATCCACGACGTGCCTGAAGAGGCATTTCGGACTCTTTACTCTGAAATCAGGGAGAACTGCCAAGGGTTTTCCTGAAGGCGATCCAAGGGCGACGACAATTTCCAATAAGCAGCCAGTCAATCGTTCTGAAAGCATACGAATTTTCGAATAGAACCCCCACATCCGCCACACCACGACCAAGCAAAAAAAAAAGAGACAAGCCGAGTGCACAAACCACAGTAATTTTCTTTTATCGATACACGAGACTTTTAGTTCGACACGACGAATTTCAGCCGGAAATGTGACGTCGCGAATGCTGAAGATCCTTTAAAAAATAAATAGGAGCTAATCTTCTATTTAAATATGAATTTAGGTTTCTAATTTTAAATTTTGAATTAGAAATCGAAGTTCAAATTGCAATTGTTTTTGAGAAATATTGGTTTTAATCTTCAATATTCGAGGCGATTTCCTATTCCGGTCTAACACTGACCTGATAGAAAGGTCCTCGACACATACTCGAGTTTTAGGTTTTGCTGGTTTCTGCAGCCAAGGTGGGTCCATTTTTTAATTTACATATTATTCAGTCGCCGCTTAACGACTCAGTATTTTGATTTAGTTTGATCATTCGCCCTCATCGCGTGTCTTTCTTCGCTCCTTTTCATTCCTACAAGTCCAGGCACGCATGGAAACGAATTGATAATTGAGATAAGAGTTGTTAAAAATATTTCTTCCGAATTGGTATCGAGTAAGAATATTACCAAAAATCTAATCCTTGTTGAGAATTTTTCTCCATTGATCACTTTTGTTAATATTCTGTGAAACTTATCGAATTTTAAACTCTAGTTGCCGAAGATGAGTCTGTAGGTCAGTGGTAGGCCGAAAAATAGGCTTTAATGTAATATATTGAATCTAGGCGTTTTAGCAAGGAAGAAAAATTCCTGCCAATAGTGAGAGACAATAACCGTACACAAAATGCAGTCAAGTGTCTTATACAGTGATGAAGCTATACAGGGTATTAGGATAGCTTTTAGATTTTTAACCAAGTTTTTACGACTTGTTACTTTTAGTTTTTTACATAATTTTCAATTGTTTTAGTCTCTATGAAAGATTAAGTAGTGTTTTTACAACGTTATTTTTTTATTTTTTACAAAGCTACTTTTTTACAAAGTCTTTAGAGAACTTTTTCACTTTTTATCTTTCTCAAAAGTTTATTTACGACTTTTCTTAACTTTTTTTTCTGCCGCATTTTCTCGCATCTTGAGACATTCCAGGGTTTAAAAAACCCGTCGAACTGATTTTTTTTTGTCAAATAATAACTGACACTGCTCAAGAATCAATGACTGAAAAATCGAGGAGGTAATTCTGTGATAAGAAGCCTTCTCGTGAAAACAATACAGGGTAATATTTCTAGTGCGACCACTATGTATGTTAGATTTTTGGGATACTAGTTTTAGGAATTAATATAAGTTTCTCTGTTGCAAAAGGGAAAAATGCAACACCCTGAAAAATTGTATTCTTCAAAATTTGATAGCAAAGATAGGAAAAAATCCTCAAGAAAAATTCAAAATCTATTTTTGTGGGGTCAGTTGTTTTTTCTTTTGCTCAGCGATCATTGTCAGGTGTGTGAAGTGTGTTAGGTTTTAGTTTAGATTTGAGACTTAGCCAAATGCATGCCGAATACAGATTCGAAAAGAGACCATGAATGTGAGTGCATCAATCCAAAAAAGAAGCAAAAAGAAAAGCGGAGATAATATGCCAAGACTGGAGAATAATAGCCGATGTGTAGAACATAATAAAAAAGGACATTAGCAAAACAAAGTAACCAAAACAAAAGACATTATCCGAAAGTATTATCAAAATGGCACCATGGAATGTGGATCAAAAGAAGCTAGAAAAAGTAAAAGACAGTGAGTTTAATCCGCGAGTGAAGTTTGACAGTGCAGTATTATCGAATGAAGAAGAGAGACTCAACAGCACTCGAATATAATTATCGTCGAGATCATTGTACATACGTCTCCCTCAATGCAATTTTTTATACTGGTCTTTACAAGTACAGTAGTTGATCACCTTAAAAACTGTCAAAAATTGTTTGAATTGAAAGGAGGACGATGAACAATAAAGAAGTTTTTTCTCGAATTCAAGGAGCCATGATTTACACGAGAAACAATCATTCCAGGAGAGAATCTTGATCCTTAGCAATGATACAGTATGATCAGTGTTCGTGTATTATTGCTTTCTGTCTTTCTCTCGCGAAATTCTCGATTCTAAACTCTCTTACCTTCTTTTTTATCATCTGCCTCTTGAGTTACAATTTCAAGTGAATGATCTAAAATTTACATCAGCAGTTAGTAGATCTTGCACCACAAATTGTGAAAAGGGCGTAACGTTTGTGACACTATCGTGCCCTGGAGAGAAGGTTCGTAGGTCAGAAAGAAAGGATTTTGTCGAGAATAGCGAGGGAATGGTTAGGAAGAGCTCGAAAAGAAACGAGCGGTTTTTCCAACTCCCTTGGGTCGTGTCTCCTTCGAAGTAACACCCTGGTATTACTTTGCCTCGTGCTCGGACCGGAAGTACAGGTCTTTTTATTTCGTTTTCATTCCTTTTTTCTTGTTTCGTTTTTTTAGTCTCTTGTCGTTAACGTTCCTCACGTCACGTCCCTTTCAAATCGCTCCTTCGTAACGACGCTTCATGTGCTTTTGTCCACTTACACAAAAGATTCCACGGTCAAATGCCTTTTTTTGTAACTTTGGCGATTAATCCGTTAGCGTAGAAGAGCTCAGGAAGTGGAGGGATGTCGTACCTTAGTCTTGTTAAGTAGTGCATTGTTCCAAGGTTGCGCGATACATGCATGCAGAATTTTTTCAATTGCTAAAGATACTTGTCCTTTTTCTTTTCTAGATAATGTGTGGAATTTTTAGACTATTAGGGAGAGATAGTTATAGATTAAGAGATCAGAGTTGGGCAGTAGTTTGTTAAAAATGAATATCTTTAATAGACAATATTGCGAGATTGCATAAATTACAGGCTTCGAACTTAGATGCTTTTTGGATACTTTTTCCAAGCCCAACTCTGTTATTCAAAAGTATTCATTTGTCTAGAGTTCACAAACTTGTTATACATAGGAATGTTGCAAATTTAGTAACACGTTTTTCTTTGTGCTCATTGAGGGAATGAATCAAACAATAGAGTAACTAAACATAGTTTAGAATGGAATTCAAAAACATCTTTCGAAGTAGATTTCGGAATTGAAAGCAGATTGAATGGACAACAAAGGCACGAAAACAATAGAACACGTATAAAGTTTCCGCGGTGTGGCATTCTCACAATGCTGGAGTTTTGCGTTAAAATTAATTATAGTATTTCTTCTCATTCATTATTCTTTACTAAAATCAAATTTCCCGGGAGTCAAAAACCGGAATAATTAATAAAACCGGAAAAGGAGTTTTTAGAGGCTTATCGAGTTGAAAAGTTGGAACTAGAGGGTTGTAGATTTGCCACCTTTGCATGCACACGTCTTTTCCTCACAAGCATTCGATGTCCACACATCCTGACAAACCAGTCCAACTTTGTCTTGCCCGAGCAAGAAGTGTCTCACTATTCAATGGCTATTAGAATTTACGCGACAGACAATATTTGCACTTGGTGTCTTGCCAGTTTGAATTTCCGTTAGCTAGACTAAACCTCTAAGCCTCTAAAGTATCAAGAATGCACAGTGTGTGTGCAGTAATGCTCTTGTGCACGAAGGTCTAGTTGAGAAGTTGAAATTGTCACTCACTAAGTTAGTGATTAAAGGGGTCTACATGTGTACAATATCTATTATCTTTGGGGAGGATTGTGATTGTTGTATCGCTAGGTATACTAGTCTAGCATAATCGAGAGAACAAGACCATTCTCAGCTGCACTCCAATGTGACATGAGCACCATGGATGCGCTTTGCTGCACACTTTGTACCCTCAGAGAGACGAAAATGCGACGAGAGATAAACTTCAGATAAACAAACGGAGAAAAGGGAAGATAAATAGAGAGAGAGTGTGTGTGTGTGTGTAAAAGCTCTCTCCATTCTCAAGGAATGATGACTCTGAAAACAACAGACACCTGACGACTGAAGGGCTGATGCTGAATGACTGGTGCTGATTGAAGAATCAAGAATTACTCCTCAAATCACACGGTGACGTCAACCTTATTGCTGATTGCACACAGCAATTGATCATGTTAGCTTGTTTCTTTTTTTCGTAAGAGGAGATGATTATCGCCTAGTAGCTAGTCTAGGGCTATCTATCCAGTGGTAAAGCATGAGGTATTTTCGTACATAATAATTCGTATGATTTATTAATTATTGTAATTGAATTATTATTAACTTAATTGCGATCCACCCTGCATCTCCTTAAAAACTCATCCTAATTCCAATGCTACTCTCCCTCAAATCTTCCCCTTCAATTTTTCCTTCAATCTTCTCCTCTTCGATTAATATCCGATTGGCATTTTATTGACTGCAACTACTGTTAATATTGGATCACGCCATTATTGGATTGACTTGAGATTGATTGAACACTTGTTACTATTTACTTATTTACTTTTTTCGTTTCTCATACGTATTATATATATATATTTTTTACTATTACATAATAATCACGGTAATGCGCCACATTCACTGGTTGATGACTGTCTCGTTGACAAAGGCCCGTACCTTGCCTGTGGTTGTGCTTGGTTGTGGTTGGAGCGGTTTTGGGAGAGAATTTTTTAATTGCTTTTTAATATTATTACCTTTTTTAATTTGCACGTCTCATGTCGTGGCCTTGGCTTGCCTTCATATGAGATTCACCTGTGAATATATTATATATAAGTATATATGTATATATATACTTATATATGCATATATATATATATATATATATATATATATATATATATATATATATATAATAAAATTTATAA
>JAUESH010000043.1:6075283-6091950 GCA_032275165.1 Synergus magnus
ATATATTATATATAATTATATATTTATATATATAATTATATATTAATATATATATATATATATATATATATATATATATATATATATATATATACTCGATTAGCGTTATTTTGTTATATTTTTTCACGGTGATCAGTCCGCTGTGGTCCTTCTGGCAGCTCCGATCTATTTCACTTGTGTTTATCTTGTGCCCGGTGCACGCTCTGCATTTTTCAAAGTCGTATTGCACACACAAAAAAGCACACGTCTTTCTTGAGCTGTCTTAGAAAAGTAGAAGTTTGCAGACAGCTCACGAAGACTTTTTGTTCTCATTTTTTCATTTTAGTTGAACGCGTGCAATTTGAGCAGACTTGAATTTTTACAAGTTTTTTTATTTGGGTCTGTGGGTCGCAACTGGCTTATGAAAGTGCTACTTTTAATTAGAAATTTAATCAACTCTTATCATGTCCTGTTTAACTGCTCTAGTTTTCTAACTGCTCTGGCCATTTTCAAAAATGCCGTTGTAGATCAGCTTTTCATCAATTGAGTTGTTGATTAGCAGTTCATCAATTATTTTTGTTGAGCAGTTGTTTGCACTTTCAGAAAGCAGCTGTGTCCGACTTGAAAAAAAAAAACTATTCTAAAAATGTCAGTTTCCTCTCCTTGCACCCAGTCCAATTAATTTCTACCTAATTTTCTTGACCAATCTCTTTATGTTAATTAATTTTTGTAAATCATGTCTAATTCTCATGTTTATATTTTGGTTTTTAACTGTGATTTTGGTTTGGTTAAGATGCATGCTGACGGTTCTGAGCGCCAGGGGTCCACGACGGACTCATATAATTTGTATTTTTGGAAATGTTAATTTTCATTGATTAATGTTAATGATCGTGGCACGGTGTGTTAGTTGGCGAGAGAAATGGCCGGGCGAGGTTGCTGCATGCTCAAAGTGCCGCCTTGTATTAGTGGTAACTAATTAATTCATCGCCCCTGATCGTCGGCACGTCGCTCGCACTTTTCCTCGATTAAGAAAACGAACATGAGAACTACAAATAATATTCTTTACACATTATATACTAGTGCTTGTAAGGGTACATAGAGACGAGTAACGTTTATTTGTCGGCTTACTAACAAAACTCGACTTGCAGAATTCAATCACGTTATGCTTGTCCGTTTCACAGAGCCACTCTCTTTACTCAAAACCTCCTTTCAAAACACAAATACAAAGAAAATTTCTTTTCAAAAGAGAAATTTAAAAAAACAAAAACGGAAAAGTAGAATGGCTCAGAAAAGAAATCTGGATTTGATAGAAAGGGTGGCTTGTAAGTGTCAAATTGAGCATGAGAATCCTTAGGATTTAGAAAAATTAATACTCTTGTGTACGTTGACGGTTATCAGCATTGTCTCTGGACTGAAAGCATCCAATTTCGAGGGGTTTCATCAAGGAAAATGTGAGTGTCGTTCTCGTTGAAAGACATTCTTGGACGATATACGTCGAATAGAAAAATTTACGATTGAGTTAGCTTCGCAATTTACTAATTAGTCACGTGCGTTAATTAGTTACCGCTGAGCGTGCAAGCACCGCCAGAAAATATTCACAATGTACTTTTACTGTAATTATTAAGCTCCCTAGGCAGCAACTGCGCCTCGTCTACTGTAAGACAATAACTAATCTTGCTGTCGTTGAGATCTTGGAACACCTTGCTTTTGTATATCAGACCTAGTTGAACAGCACTGGAACTACATAGGTGCATAATATCTGCACTGTTTTTAATAGCCTCTTTATTTCACTGAGTGGTCTTGAATCTGCACAATCTTGGAGAAGAGAATTGCACAAAAGAGAATAAGGAAATTTAGAAATAGAAGAATTATAAATTATAAAATAATTAAATTCCAAGAGTGTGCTTTTCAATTTAACCACCCGTTAATTAAAATCGAGTGACTAGGTTCCTCGTGAAGAAGAGTCTTGTATAGATACTTGTATCTAATTATGGATCTTCTCTTCTGACGAGGCAACTAGATGTTGATACTGTTGATAGTGACTTGCTAGTTTGACCATCGTTTTACTTGTACTTGGCGAGAGAAAGAGAAACACGTATATACACCTAATTACTGTTGCTTTAATCGTGGGTTATGCGACTGTGGTTCTAGTGCATCTGATTTTTGAGCCTCAGGCTGTATTTACTTCTATCTGTATGTCTTTTCATAATGACTAACCGATGATATCTCTTTCCATATTCCAACCTTTCTTAGAGCAATCACCATTTGTCCACATTTATCTGACCTAATGACGTTCCTGACAGAAAGCTAGATTTTTAGATTTAAAATAGTGATCTGGAAAGTGGAAATCACTTCGAGACACGCGGAATATTATTGAGGTTCTGATTTGTAGTAGTTGTTGATTAGCTGTTCACCCCCTTTCTCACTAAAATATCATTTCGCGGAGTCTTCAATACAGTTGCAAATCAGTTACGAGCTGAACCATTTCTACACCCATTTCTATTGAAATCGAAGCTTCATAGAAGCAACTTAATAGCTTGTGACGTCTTAAGGCTTCTGTCAAAGTCAAAACCCTCATGCTACATTCTAATCAATCATCTTGCCCCGCAATCACACGGTCTGATTGTGGGTTGTCAAAGTTAATTCCCGGAACAAATTTCCCTTTTTGTGAAACATTTTCCTAATCTTTTTGTTTCCTCTCCACCTCAGGGCCTAAAATGTTTTACATTTTGCATTAAACTTGTCCAAGCTTTTAAAACTAAATTTGAATACACAACATTTTAAGTCCTGCCATCTCTTTCTATGAAAATAAACGGGTTAAAAGCATCGTAATACGTGGCGACTCTAAAATCCCTAAAAGCTTACATGCAAAATTACCGTTACCCACGGTAAGGGGATTTAAAAAAGAGCAAAAGAGAAAAGAGCGCCTGACACCTGGTTTGTCAGGAGTTATAATTTCGCGTCGACACTTTTAATCCTCATCTTGTTTGACACTTGCTCAAATCACTTAGGCTGATCCGAGAGACTTGAAAGAATACTTCAACGTAGGAAACTGTAAGCTGATTTCGTTTTCAGTCTCGAGAGAGCGACAATTCTCTCAGGAACGTCTCAACTAAGTGCCTCACACCCTTTCTTTTCGCCTCTTCCGTTCGATTCTTCCTCAGTATGAAATTGTATTCCATCTGCTCCCCCAATACTTTTTATTTCTCGCGCCCTTTACTCATTTACTCTACGAGTCTACGTCCACGCCCTCACTTCTACTTCTGAAGTTTTAATATACGAAACTCCGGGCATTGAAATCTTCTTTTCTGTTTCTGTTTACTCATTCCGTTCCGAATGATGTACTTCTTTGCTCATTAAGGGACGCAATTCTTCCACCACGTTAGCGGAAAGAAAAGAATTGTAGACTGCTTAATATTTTTGTGATTTTCTTTTATTCTTGAAGAGAAAAAAGTTTCTCTTCTAAAAAAAAAAACTTTAAGGGTTGAATTTCGAAATCAAATACTCTCCTTTCCGGTAATTAGAAATCAATTTTCCCTTAACCAATCTTCATTAAACTCGGCATCTACGGTCTATTATCCACTACCTCGACTCTCAACTCTTAAGTCTAAACTACCCCTATTCGAGTTTGCCCATTGGGGGAATAGTCAGTCAGTGGCAATCACTTCCTTCTCCAGATGTAAATTGAATCATATGGAATATTCACTTTTGATCGTGATTTGAAAATTTTTCCTCGATTCTCGACTCGGAGTCGATAAAAACATATTTTCGTATTCGGTACCGTAAGTTTTCATCATATACATAAAGTACGACGTGTCGGGAGTATTTCTGTCGCCTTTTCCCTCTCATGTCGCCTATCTCTCTCATATCGCCTATCTCTCTCATTTTAGGAGCGACTGATACGAAAACTTTCTCCTGTCGAGAGGTTGGCACAGAGCCTTCGTCCCTGAGGGAGAAAGAGAAACGAAAAGAAAGAGGGTTGGCGGTTTTAGGCTCGGGGTGGGAGAAAGAGAGAGATAGTAAGAGTGAAGAGATGAAAGAGAGGGAGAGATGAGAGGTGAGAGACTCGCTGGCTAGAGTAGGGGAGAGGGTGGTCCAGGGGTGGTGGATGCTGGCAGCATTTATTGATCGCTCCGAGCAACCCTGCCAGTAGCAACCCCTCCTTTGAAGCTCACAACCCTCCTCGAACCTCGCATCCTCCCCTAGAGCCGCGCAACCCCCTCGAACCCACCAACCCCAATATCCCTCAGCATCCCTCGTTCTGCAACCTTCGACCCATTCGCTCCTTCTCAAACGTCCAGAGACCATCTTTTCCACAAGAGTTTAATCATATTAGACACCTGAAGTTTCATCTTCGTTAGAGATTTTTAAAAATTTTGCTCTCCTATCTCATCGCTTTTCCAGATTAGGTGGCTTAAAGAAATTTAGAAAATTGGAATTTAATCTGATAACATTTAGGGGTTTCGTTAAAATTGTAAACCGAGCTTAAATTTAAAGGGTTTTTGCCACCCCTAAATATTACTTGCTTGTGTTCAAAATTGGTGAACTTCTTTATTCAAGGTTGCTTAACAGAATGGTAGGGAGACAGCAAATTTTTGATAATATGGACTACCTTTACAACCCCTTTATGAACTTCCACACCTGCAGCTCGACCTGAATGCATTGCTACGAGTGGTGCGAGTTCACCTCGTGTTAGAATATATATTAAGGCCGCTACTACATTCCAAACCTCGTCACCATTACCTCATGAGATGCGTCGCATTTGCTAAATCCCATATTCAGGGAATCGGGGGTTTGAATATTTGAATATGTTACCTTTATCAACCAAGAATCTCGTTTTTTTATTAAAATGGATGATGATTACTTGTAATTTGGTAAACCAGGTTTTCAAGTGGTTGATTCAAATAAGTAGAGACTCAAACATGTAGGTTTGATATTCTTTTTAAAATTACGGGTTTGGACTTGAAGCTATTTAATTAAAAGTCAATGAAAAATCCGGATTTTATTGAGAATGGTTTTTTAAAATCATTTGCTTTTGAGTTTCAATAATTTGATTCAATCCATCTTTTTTATCTAATTCTTCCATTGTTAATTCATCGTTTCAAGAGATTCACAACTGTTGTTGGATTTTGCAGAATATCCATTTTAAGATCCATTGTCAACTGTGGTTAATGCACACTCCAGTGTCAGAATAAATTTCGCAAACAGTTCCTGCATTTTAGTTGAATACTCGCATTCACTACTTTATATCCAGTCAACAGAAAATATTGAAAGCTAAAAAGTATTTAGAGGGATTACAAATTTTTCAAGAACCATATGTACTTCAAAAGATTCATCGCATTTTTTCCCTCTATAATCCCTGATCCTATCTAATCTTTCAATTAATTATCTTTTAATATTTTTTCCTGATGGAAAATAAATTTATTCTATTTTCGAGTTTAATGTATTGCAAAATTGTTTTTTTTTTTTAGTTTAATCAGTACCGTAATCAATATCAACTGAGTTTCTCTTTGAGCTCTAATAGATATCACTTAAAAATTCCTTTCTTCCAACAAATCGAAAAATCTATTTCTATATTACATTTTGTTATTTTAAAAAGTGGTTCTGAGAGAATTTCAATTAATTTCAATTCGAGGCTCGGGAAATCTGGATTCTGCATTTGATTAAACGTAATCATACTTCATTAATACCACTAATCTCATCTTATCTCCAAACCCTTATATTTATATAATCTGAGGAAATTAGAAAATCATGTGTAGTAGGAAACTCCCTTATCTCGTAAAATCACGTTGGAGCTTAAAGTTTAATGATAAGTCTAACGAAATATTATTCCTAACTAGCGCTCGATAAAATTAACTGCGTTTCATCTCAATGATACTCTCGAATTTAAATCGCAAGATGCAGTAAACTCTTATTAATTTACAGAATTTAAATAAAATATTTGAGAGGAGGAATTATTGATTTCCTGCAGAATGTTAAATTTATGATAGAGCGCAGAGGTTCAGTGAAATGCTCCGTTGCCAGATGCTGTCAACAAAGGTTACCAGTTCTCTCGTTTGAAAAAATCCAGAACCTTTTTAATATTTAAATCCATATTTATGTTCGGGTATAAATATTGGAAAACGTAACCAACTTTTTATACGTTATATTTTGAGATTTGGATCTTTGAATTCTACTTTTTCCCTGATGATATACAGTGTCTGCGAAATTTCCAAGCAATGTAAATCCAAGAAATGTAGTTTTTCCCGTGTTTTTGTGAGGAAAGGTTTTATTTGGTCTGATTTCATGTTTGGCACGATTTTAAGTTTTGAACGCCTTTTTTTTTTTAATTTCAAAGATCAGATTGATCAGTTTGATTTTATTAAAGACGATTTAGATTAGCATAAGTAATTAGACTAAGAAATAAGACATTTTTGGATGAACATTCTTTGATTGTATCTTGTGTGTCATCAGGGTAGTCAGAAAACTCAATTCTAAAACTGTAATATTGCAATATTATAGACTTGTAAGCTTCTACAATATTAGTAAATTGTAAATTGTAAATTGTAACGTCGAAAAGTGAGAAATGTACCATCTCGTTCGCCAGACTAACTACCGGGCCATGAAAGATGAAAGTGTCAATATGTTGGAACGAGTTCACGAACGTTTTTGACAGGATACAGGTTACCAGCGATGCCCTGGAGTTGGTTAGGGGCTGCCGCGCCATCAGCAGCTGCAGCAGCCGCAGTTGCAGCAGCCGCGGTGACACCATCACCAGCAGCTGCACCCCTCGTCCTCGCGCCAAGAGCTGCGGCGAGACGGAGGTATAAACAATCTTAACCTTCTCAGACCCTTTTTTTTTCGCTGTCAGTACTCGTCCAACTCTTTTCTTACGCTACAATGCTATATACTACAACCTCACTATGAACCTCTACATGTTTTACACCTGTACTCCACTTTACTTAACAACTACCCTCTTATTCTTCTTATTATACTTCTTCTCGTTACACGTCCTTGTTCGACAGACGCTCACGTGTACAACTTGACTCCACACCCTAGCCCTACTTGCAAGAACCCTTGAGTTCTGTATTCTGTTAGCCTGCACGAAATATACACAGGTCTTGCATTCGTTTCACGTTAGTTGGTTGCTGACACTGCAGACCTTTATCAAAGGCACGCATTTGTTATGTACCATTTTCCAAGCTCCTTCACTATACTTAATACTACTTTCTAGTCACTCAGAAATATCCATGTCTCCCCATTATGTTCGGAAGTGTTGTTTTTAATGTCTTTTCTGTGTGATTGTAGGCTGGAGGAAAAAATGACCATCTGGGGTGGAACGGAACCTTTGGCTCATGCAAATTGTTTGGAAACTTGAAAAGTTTTAACTGTGGACAATGAATCTACACAAATGAAATTGTAGCTTCAAAGCAGAAAAAGTTATAACTTCAGTTTCCAAAGCCACTGAAAAATTTCACCCTAAACTCATTTAGCCCTCTTTCCTACTTTTCTTTGAGAAACGCCATTTCGCATGAATTCCTAAAACCTCCACTTCTGTCTCCTAAATTCACTACTTACAAAAATTAGTAAAAGAGCAAATGATGGTTTTTAACTGTTTGTTGTTAACACCCCTGTTGGAATGTGCCTGTTGTTTTGCATCATCACGCTCTAGATTATATCCTAATAAACTGACAGGAAACGAACAAACGTTTCTTATCCAGCCTATTGAATACTCAAAGATTGCGAGCTAACATTTTCGCAAACTTGCTGTTACTGCTCAGTCTGTTTATGTTGGTGTCTCGGCTATCAAGGATCTCTTTACAGAAAAGTAACACCAAAGATAAGTCTAACAAGTTCGTCGGATTTCGATTGAATCCTGAAGAGATACACTGGACAAATTCTTTTAATTTTGTAATTTTTTGTATTTAATATGTGCATCTTTTCAATCAAGTAAAAGTAAAAATAGCCCAGGAAATCTCTTCACGATTTTGTGTAGAAATTCGTAGACTCTGATTTTTAAATACTCAAACAGCTCACCTCCATCAGATGCTCTGGCAACGATGAGGAAAGGTAGGCAGAACTCTTCCAGTTCACAGAAGTCATCGATCTCGTAGACTACAAAGATTCTAAAGATTTCGAAGCCTTCAAAGATTCAAGACTCGCCTCAGTCTTTAAAAAGACTTCCTTTACTGTCTCCTTTTAAAGTCCATTTGACTCATTCAAAAACTCTCTGCAAAGATATCCTGACGCGACCAAAATCAAGGGAAGAATAATTCCAAAAAGAAAGCACATGGTTATCTTGCAAATCCTAGTTCTCATCAATCCCCTCAAGGACTCGATGCAACTATTAGATTTGTTGTTGTCCACCTCATAGGCCACTTCCCAATTCCCTAGTTTGAAAACTTTTGTCGAGTAGTCGACCTGATTTTTCCAACCAAGACTTGAAGGCAAAAAAGTTTTGACAGAGACAGAACTTTTGCTAGAACTACTCCTTAATCCAGATCTGTCGTGTTGTGCTGCTTCGATTATTGTCACGATTGATTCCTCTGACGAACGAAGAGAAATCACTGGATCTAGAAAATTGATCTTCTTCGGAGTGTATTTCGCCCTGAATGGACTCATTTTTAACGGCCAGATGGGCTCTGAGCTTGAAGTTCGAGTATCACGTTCTTGGACTATGTCTTGGAAATCTTTTTTTGGAAAGGTCCTTTTAGATGTGGATGGGTTGTCTTCGAATGAAGTGACTGGTTTTCTATATTCCTTGTAGGGTGTATCTGTTTTCAATTCTTTGTCTGTCTCAATTTCTAATTCCTTGTTAGATGTCTCGATTTTTAATTCCTCATTGGACGAGACATCTTCCAATTCCGGATTTGATGAGTCCCTTGGTTCAGACTTGTCAGACATTTTGGTTCACTCCTAAAAATTTCGTTCCTTATAATCTGAGTTAGGGTTTGGATTTGTTTTGTGGGGTTGTTGATGCAATTTGGAAAACCGCTGCTGCTGGTGCTGCTGCTGCTACTGCTGATGACGTTGGTGATTGTCCTGAATCAACAACTAGGAATCGACTGAGCTGAAAGAGAGTCTTCAGTAAATTACAAGGTAGGCCATTGTGGCATGTTTGTTATAGCTGCTGCATTGAGAGGAGTTTCTATTCAACGCGGACGAGTTGGAACAACCAGAGCAGCGTTCCCAACAAGTGCTGCACTTGCACTTGCCAGAAATCCAGGGCCACTTGCAGCAGCAGCAACGGCCCTGCACCCATTCGGACCTGCGTAAGTATAAACCACCCAAAAATTCCCATCAACTTTAAAAATCATAACCATTCTGTCCCAAAATTCTTCGCAGTGAGCTGGCGAAGAATTTTATTCGTTTTACTTATTAGATTGATATTTCTACGGGTTAGCTAATTCGGTTTTAATTATTTATTTTTACTGATCGAGAGTTGGGTTAAATGGAAGAATGATGCTCATGTCAGACTGATTCATTAATGATATAGAGCTGAGTTTTATTTCCTGTTTCAGTTTCCCAGTGAACGTGTTTGATTACCAATTTAACAATGTGTACATAGATAATTGAGTTCGTTCGCCATACTCACTGCGCCGAGTTGCACGTGCTCGTTATATTGTGTCTGTCGAAATATTTGCACTTGCACGCTTCGCACTTAGTCTAACCTGTAACTCGTGAAAAATACTTGAAATGAAGCTCAGGATTCGGAAGTGAAGTCGGCATTTAATTGAGAACAAGGGAAACAGTGGAGCATCTTATTTTTTTTAAATTTGAAAACTAAAATGTTATGTTTCTATTTCTCATCAAGTTCCAAACTGAGGGCAAACTATTATTACTTTGAACACTTTTTGTTCTTTTATTAATCTTTGAAGGCTTTCTCCAAATCAAGTTCTATTTTTTACTTATTGAATATTGTTCATACTGTCTTTGAAATTGCCGATTCCACTTTCTAAAGGGAAACTTGAGGAAACCTTTAAAATTTCAAACTGAAATTAATTCCATTCTCTCAATTTGATTACAGCGTCTACTACGATCCCTTCCTAGCCGCACACGCAGCGACGCAAGATCCTAACTACAGGCTACAGGTGAGCTTCTATTTTCAATCCGAAAAGATAATTTCGATTCGATCACAGATTTGATTGTAGAATCGTGCTTTGTCTAAAGACTGAAGGAAAATTTTTTAAAATTTGTAAAGGATTTTGAAAAGAAGCTTGAGTGAATTAAAAAAAATTTGCCTACAGTCATTTCGAATTGCACGTTTATTCGTTTGGAGCCTTGATCTTAATGAAATTAGAATTAAGTTTATTTATAAGAAAAAGGGACAATTTACTAAAAAAAAATTTACCACTCGGGATTACAGCTAGAATGGCCGCAAGCAACAGCTGACGTTAGTTGACACGTTTTGACAGCCTTGCATAATGATACGATATGTCATACTTATCTCGCTAAATCGTCCTCCTTTGTCGCCTTTTAATGCTGTATGTATGCGAAATCATGGCGCATACCAAAAAAAGTAAAAGCACGCGTGCAATTATTTCAATTATTGGGATGAGCATGCAAGTAGCGCGGATTCGAGAAAACGGGCTTCCATCTTTTACACAGAACCGTATTTGGGTTTTTGAAATCTTTTCTAAAATTAACTTTTTCACTTTAAATTGTTACTAATGTTAAAGAAGACTATCTACATTATATCTCTTAAAAATTCGAAAGTTTGTATACATACTTGGATTCGTAATATTTTTTTATTTTACATTCTGGTTTTTTGACCCCTTTTAAAATTCACAATCTGGTAAATAAAACCAGCTTCTATTTCTCTTCAGGAAATACTGAAATATTTCATATTTTAAATCAGACATGTAAGCCTTTCAGATTTTCTCCATTTACGGTTCTGTTTTCTGATTTTTATTCACAAAAAAAAGTTTCGTCGTCGCGTCAAGCATGCACGGTTCTTCTATTGACATTATGGATGTCAACTCGCACGGAATAAAAGATTCATCTTAAAACACGTACATGAAAAACACGAGAAGTTCAAAGAGAATGAATTTTGCTACAACAAAAAATTACTCAACATTTTTCTCTCTGGTCTACTAAAAATATAATTCATTCTTCAACCAATCTTATGGAACTGCACTTACATAGTTCCCATGTAAGATTTTAATTTTCGAATAAAATATTCCACAGGATTGCTTGAGGATTAAATTGCCCTCACCTTAGAATATTAAGACATAGGAAAAGACGCTTTAGAAAAGAGAACAATCCCCGCGACGTATATATATTTTTTTCTTTAAATTCACCCCTTTTTTGTTTAAGTAAAAAGAAGTATGTGGACGAGAGAAAGGAATCAAAACAAAGAAAAAAAGATTGAGAAACCCTATTTTTTGCAATTGAATTTAGAGTAAAAAAATAAAATGAAACTACCCCGTCGTGCCTTGATCGATTTGATCAAGGATGCCCCGAAAGGTTAACAGAGACCCCGGAGTAGGTGGGCGGACTTTTTTCAGGAATGCCATTTGTGTTTCAGGCAAAAACGCCCGCTCTGGAGGTAGGAATTATGGTCTGCCTGTATTTACTTTCTTTCTCTGTTTTTAATCTCTGTTTATTATTACCTTGTATTTTTTTCAATAACTTTCCTAAAAAGTAAAAAAAAAACCTGTGTTTGTTCGCATCAACCGAGAGTATTTCTATAGATATTTTTTAAACAGTTGACGTTAACCCTCTATCAGGATGCGTTATTGCCTCCTGGCTAGCTTGTATTATATTTCCTGTATTCTACTGGATTCATCACAGAGTCAAGTCAGTAGCTTTACCAACGGGTTTTCTCTTCACGTTCTGCACGGGAATTCATAGTAGCTAGCGTATTATCGAAAAAGCACTCGGTGTTTAATGAGATTTAATTAATTTAGCTAAAGAAACATCTAATTCTTTGAATTTATTTAATATTTTGTTGTTTTATTTGCTTGTGTTCTAAGGCTCTATATTTCTTGAAAATTGGACGTCAAGTTATAAGTTTAGAAAGGTTTTGAATTTGGAATGCTTTCAAATTAGGAAATATTTCATTTTTAGTTTCAAGATTGAAATCAAATTTGAGACATTAAATTTAGATGCTACCTGGTTTGAACACTTTGAAAATTGAATGCTTTGAAATTTTATTGTATTTGCTTGTAGATTTATTCTCTTTTTTCTTTACAGTATTTTAAATTTACTTTCGTTATAAAATTTTTTCAGTTTTAAAGCTTTCTATTTGGAGAGCTTGAAAATTAGACGGTTTTCAATTTTGCATGCTATTAAAATTATTGGTTTCATATTAATTTTTCGATTAAAAAAAAATGTCATGGAACACCGATTGTAGAGAGGTTTAGTGTTTTTAAATGTTGCATTGAAACTGGAACTGAAACTTCGGCCTTCGAGGGGGAGTAGCTTTGGTTTTTTGCGCATCGTTTATGTTTTTTCTGTAAATAATTTTCAGACTGGAAATTTAGAGTGCTTCCCTTGTTGACTCGTTGACCTGTATTTTTGTGATTGCTACTAAAAAGGAAGCAGATTACTGTCTTTTTTTGAGTATCAGTCGCGAAATACGATGTGTTTTAATATTGCATAGGTCTCGGTTTGTATATATCAGGCATGTTCCTTTATTAGTGCGAATATTACCTTTTTAGTGGGTATTTTAGAATAAAAATTAGGGTTTCTATCCACTGAAACATTTTAATTTAGTTTGATTTGAAAATAGAGAAGAAAGACTATCAAACACTTGGAGAGAAATAAAACGGTGTAATTATCGTTTTGAGGGACAGCGGAATTTAAAATAAAGATGTGAAATACCTTCTGTCGACTCTTGAGCGTGCAAGAAGCTCGGTGAAAGTCGTGAAAAGTTTTCAGTGACGAGGGTTGAACATTTTTCAACCGAGCGGGATAGTAAATGGGAAATTGTCAGTTTTAGAGGGTCTGAAAAAACTAGAGGCATTTTTATCAGTCCAAACCCTCACTTTATTTAATTAAATAGTTTTTAGATGATTTTTTATATTTTTACTTTTTATTTTTTCTTTATTGTTTTTCTGTATAGAGTAATCTAAAAGCTTTGAAGGCTTTCAAACCTGATTTATTTATCTTTTCTCTTCGTTAAGTGGCTTTTAAAATATTGCTTTTTATTTTGAATGTTTTAAAATTCTGGCTAAAGTATTAATCGAGATTGTCGCATATAATTTCTTTAGTGTGCTTACACCCTCATGGAATGATAAATTTACGAGCAAATTCTTGACAAATAAATTCGACGCTTTAAGCCAGTCATAATTCAGCCAAGTCTTCATTCTGTTGGAGAACGTGGTAAAGTAATAGCTTCATCGACAATTTTTCGATTCTGCTAGCGTGGAATTTAAAGTCTCTCCCTTGATTGGTTCGTTGGACAAAATATCGTGTCAATCACAAGATCGATAAATTTTATTACTCGACTCGCGACTAACTGACTAGATTACTTTGCAAGATAGAGATAAAATTCAAGCGTAGATTTTTTTTAATTATCACAATGACAATGTTTGATGTGATTTTTGATCAAATAATCTGGGTGAGATTTGGGACCAACTTTAGATACTTTATAATTGTCTATGATTTTAAAGAATTAAAAAAAGGGATTATTTAAACTATAATTGTAGAGGCTTTTGCGGTTAGAAATAAACAGTGGTGCGATTCGAAAATGAGCGAAAAAAGAGAAATGACCCGAGGCAGATGCTTCGACCCGACTTCGGTTTCCGTGGTTCTGGCTCTCTAGAACTAAAGGCTCTTGAGTAAAAAGTAAATTAGCCAAGAAGCAAAAAAATTTCCCAGGTCCTTGGCCACCTCGGGATAGATTTCGCGAGTAAAAAGTCTGGGTTAAACTCTCAGAGAGCGTTAGAGGATCGCGTGTTCGTTGCTGAAAAGGAACGATTCTGGGCAAAGCCACTTTTTATTTTAAAAAAGGATAGCCTCGGTTTTCTCCAATTTCTCCGATTCTAATTACGATGTTTCAAATTAGCAGCTTTTCAAAAACTTTTTAAAGTATTTATTTTCAAACTATTGGAATAAAATTACCTGAGTTAGTTTTCAAAATCAAAAACAGGTAATCGTCCCTAATTGAAAGCATCTGAATTTAATCATCCACATTTGAAATCTGGTGGACTAAATTCGGGATGATTTAAAATTCAAAGTATTTGCGGCCAGCCAGTAAAGTCAAGTTTTCTTTTGTCGGTATATTTCAGAAAGTCGAGAAAGTTTATTTTCGAGATTGAAATTGCAGACTTTCTTTGAAAATTTAGTTTTCTGTGCAAGTTTGGTTTCGACTTTCGGTAGAAGGCGGTACTTGTGATTGATGAAAGTGGGTCTTCGGTAACGGGTTGTCGCATCTTGGTGGAAAACAGGGAGAATAACAAGGCAAAGTTTTTACCAGACAGTGGCGATTTTCAGGGCTGAAAACTTTCTGGCGCCGTTGAAAGCGTGTTTTGAACGACCAATGACCAAACGACCAAGCATGACCTGTCCCGCTCGATATTTACAAAACCGTGGATGTGAAATTATTGGACGTTCAGTTGATAATACTTGGCCCACGTCCATTCAAGTGCTGTTATCCGTCCCCTTCAGCACTTCGCGATTCTCATTTCCGCTTCCACAGTCGATCCAAGACCGATTGTAAACTCAAAGGTTCGACTTTATCGATCTTTTCTTGTCATTTGATGAATCTCTCCCTTTCGGAATTCTGTTTCTTAGACCTTAGAGAGACCCTCTCAGGAGATGGTTACTGAAATGTCGATTTTCCACTCCCTGGCTTCACAAGTTCTATTTTTATAATGGTATTCTACTTTTTTTTATAGAGGAATAAGTTCACTCATCTTTGTTCAACGGTTCTTAAAAGTTTATATATTCAATATTTGGGATTTTAATTTGGGGCAAGTTTAAATTGAAAGCTTTTCATTTTCAGGATTTTGGACATTCAAATTAAATATTTTATATTGATGCAGAAATTGAAATTGTCAAACTTAGATTTATATTTCATGATTTTGAGAGATTTTAGTAACACCGAAAATCTGTGAATATATTTTACAAAAAAAAAAATAGTATTGTCAGTAATAACTTACGCAAACAGATTTTTTTAGAAATTTATAATATAAATTTTTAAATATTTAATTTATTAAGAATGCAAAGTCTTGTTAATAATAAAATTGGATGTATCCCGAATAGAGTGAACGTCCACACATTATTGGAAAATGGAAGGAATTCAATTTTAATTGCTGACACCAATGAGCGATCGACGTCCCATATAAATGTCTGACTTTTTTCAATGATGGATGGAAAAGCTGTCGTATCGAAATGTCACGAAAATCTCAAACCCTTTTAGCTACAAATGAAAACGAATCGCTTTGAGATGCACGCTCGAAAGATCCAAGATTATCGCTAATAAAAAGCGAGTCTCCGATTTATCTTCATACACTTGAAAACGAAGATTTACTATAAAATGCTTGTTTTCCACCCACCATAAAATAAATTTCGATATCGCCTCGAAATGAAACTAAGAAAAACAAACATTTTCTCATTTCTATCCATTGCTTAATTTTCAGTTTATTAAAATATTTTTAAATAATTTATATTCGATTAATTAAGTAGAAATTAAACTCTGCTTGCAAACGAAATTAATTGGCGAAATTTTTAAATAATTTCGTTAGGTTTGCCCCCAGGAAGCTATAAAAAAGCAGAGCAATCTAAAATTACTTTCGAGGAATTAGCATGAAGAACTGGGGAAAAAACGAAGAGGGAGTTGATCCCAATAGCAAAATGTCGAGTTCGACGGAAGCGAGTAAACTCGAATCGTTTTTGACTTAAGCACTACCGGAAGGACCTGAAATGCATTTAACTTCTATGTGGAATTAGTTATTCGGATTAGAATGCCTCCTCGTTTCTTGCAAGTCATTTGTAGAATTTCCAAGCCCATTCAGAGTCTATATCTCGAAATCCACCATCAATTTTAATAGATCTGAGAAGAAATACGATTAGATTTAGATATAGAGGTTTAGAGAAAGCTTTTCAACTATTTTACAATTCAATGAAGACATGGAACAGACCACCGAATGCAAAATGTTAGCTTAATGCACATCGTACTCGAAAATTTCTGTGTTTCGACCTTATCTTTCTCCTGATACTTTTGTTCTTGCATTCAAGTTTGTCATACAGACATTTCCTTTCTTGAGTTCGAAGAGTTGTACCTGCACCTCGTTTTTTATTCAGATGTCTCTTTATGCATGAAATTTTCACATTACTTACCGAGCACTCGTTCTCTTTACTGACCGTCGTCATTCGGCCAAAGACATTATACACAGATGCATTAAATCAAATATAAAATTAGATTAAATTAGTTTTATTTACAAGGAAATTTTCCATCGTGGGAATGAAAATTTAATCATCGTATCTATGTATAATATCTTTGATTCAACCTTACATTTATTCATTTACCTACTCCATGTACTCGTAGGCTGGATTCACGCTCTGGAAGAACCTCCTTTCCTTATCCTTCAAAAAAAAAAAAAAAAACCTCGTAAAAATCCCTGGATAATCAAAGAATTTTATTAAAATTAAATTGCCAACATTCTTCTCTGTATTTTAAGGGTACCCCCCCATTCTCGATTTCTAATTTTTGCGATTTTCAATGGGCTGGTAAATGAACAAAAATCGACTTCTGAGGTTTG
>JAUESH010000043.1:6094018-6126255 GCA_032275165.1 Synergus magnus
ATGAAAATATCCAAACCTCAGAAGTCGATTTTTGTTCATTTACCAGCCCATTGAAAATCGCAAAAATTAGAAATCGACAATGGGGGGGGGGGGGTACCCTTAATCTGAATTTAGTTTGATTTTAGTGTTCAATTTTCTTTAAATGAGACTTAAAAAAAGCTTTTAAAATTATGCGATTTAAAATTGACCCAAACTTTTTCAAAAATATACCTGGAAACCCTAAAAAAAGTAGCTATCCTGAAATTTCAAATAAAAAATTGTTCAAAAGCTTGAATGGTAGTGGCCACTCTGATTTAATCTTGTAATTGTGAGAAGAATTCTGGGTTCTGGTTTGCTTCCTTGTTTAGTAGTCCTATTCCCAAGTTGAAAATATTGTTCTCGTAACATCCTCATTAGCAAGCCTTCATCATGGGGTTTCTTCCTGGACGTACTAGCACACGCTATTACGAAAGTGAAACTGTAGTTGAGATAGTATCACGCAGTATGTTCATTATCAATACTTGTATGCGCGTAAAGAGGACTTTTCGCCGACCACAGTACTGGTGCGATTAGTTCTTTCAGCTTGCTTGAGCTTGCATGGCGGGTTATGGTTGTTTCAGGCCGCAGCAGCAGCAGCCGCAGCATCTCCACTGCTGAAGACTCCACTCTCGACGGCTCAGCAGGCGAGCTATGCAGCAGCAGCAACGTATACAGCAGTAGCAGCCCGTGCCGCATACGGTGCAGCTGCAGCTGCAGCACAACCAGTAGCAGGATATGCCGCAGTTGCAGGGTAAGCTTTACTTTTTTATTAATTCCAAATTTCAGATTTTCAGAGAAGAACCCACTGAAGAATCCCTTGGATCAATTAACTCTTCTTTCCTTAACTTGCTCATCATTCTCAAAAAAGACTTTTCAAGGAAAAGCATGTTACCTTCAACCGGGATAATTATTAGACAAAATAAGAGCTAGTTGATTTTATATTTTGTTCAATTTATTTAACTCCAGAAAGTAAAGTCTTTTAACTTAAACACTCACTTTTATTTGAACTTTCGAATTAGAAGACTTTATTAGGTCGTCCCACTTTCGAAGCACAGGATTGTTAAAACTTTATCAACAATTCACTTAGAAGCACTTAATGTGTAAAGCCTTCGAAAACTTTGTTCTGGAATTTGCAAAAATTACTGTAAATTTAGAACTGTGAAAGATAAACCCACATTGTTTTCGTAATAAATGCAAAATGTTTATTCAGATGCTCCATCGCATTTAAGAGTTTAAAAGATTCGTTTCGAAGAATATATTCAACACTTTCATGAATGGAATTAGCCATTCTTAATTTGGAAAGAAATTAAATACACAGTGAGAACGTTGATTAAATACAAGGTTAAACTAGTTTTAATTGTGCTAAAGTGGGAAAAGAACTTTGAAGCCTACTACTAATTTACTTAACACAGTTGTCCCTGAAAAGTCTTCACATTTCAGTTTTTTTCTGTTCACTTGTGTCATTCCTGAGTTGTCATTTAACACGTATGATCGATTCCTTACAGAGAACGCCCACTAGGTCGTGCTCTTCGTAGTCGAAGAGTCGAGGATGAATGTGAGACCCTTCCTGAATATCCTCTTAAAAAACTTTGACAAATAATCCGTAAGACATTGTATCCATCTCCTATCTAACCGAATCATTAAACTATAATCAAAGAAAACTCGATTCCTATCCCAAACTAAAAATTAATTTAGGACACCTTTCATAAAGATTTTCTGTTTTGCAGTTATGGACGAGAGTACGCCGATCCTTATCTAGGACATGGTATTGGACCTGTAGCTGGCTATGGGGTATGTTTTAATATATTTCAATTGAAACTCTCATTGAAAACTATTTTTGTATAAATAGCAATTTCTAATTTATTTTCTGTTTTAGGCGACAGTCTATCGAGGCGGTTACAACAGGTTCACGCCTTACTAAAAAGTAGGAACCACAGCGAAGCTGTGTCAAGGTACACCCAGCAGATCATGACCAGAAATGAACACAATCACCAAACCCGCCAACACGATGCCTGAACCTTCTAACCTGTCGATGTCAGCTTATAATTGCACTCAAGACATCTACAAACTGAGTCCTTCCAGCGAGCTTGTCCTGGAATTTCTACATCGCATCAATCGCAATTTTCATCTCACTCATTGTGACGAGCAAACGTCGAATTAAGCCAAATTATAAAGATAGTAACTTTTGAATAGATGGTAGAATCATAGCGAAAGGTGCGAAGTTATCTAGGGTTTTAAATAAACCTTGAATAAGAGTCTCGAATAATTTATAAGTCTCAAAAGACTTGTGCCGTTCAAATAGAAAACGTCAGTTCGTTTTATAAATGGCAGCCATTGTTGACAATCCCACCGTTCAAATCTTTCGACAAAACCAGGTTCGAGATCCAAACTTCGTGACTCTAAATCCGCAGCGATTTGTTCATGATATATCTTTTATCATACTCGAATTGTAATATAGTTGTATAGCATTAATTCGCTGAATAACGTATGCTAAATATCTAGCATTGATACTCTAAGGATTTTTTGTATAAAGAAACGAGCCATAAATCGTTACGAGTTAGTTTTCCGGTAGTCCTTTTCCGTCTTTTTCTACTTGATTTCATCTCTTTCATCTTTTTCATCTGCACTTTTGCACCATTTATAAAAAGGATTCGAACCGGAAACAAAGATTTAATAAATACTCTTCGTTTTTTTTTTTTTTACTAAGTGTCTATATGGCTGCCGTTCTCTAAATAGCGAATCTGCCTCATTTCCGTCTGAACGAGTCGCAACATCTACGAAATTCACCACTGAACCAGAAAACTGGTAGCTAACACGACAGTTGTAGGAACGCGCGCAAGTTGGTAGGTTTCCATGCCAAATATGTGTGTTGGTCACGAACCAAACGTTAAGTACAGTAGGGTAGAATTACTATTAATCTAGACCATCTACCGGATTCTGGTAAACAGGGTCTAGTCACTATTCTCTACCGGTTCTAATCAAACGAGTTTACTCATAGTTTTGCATTCGATATTACGATTAATGATCCTAACACTGTGTAGATACTTTCACTTAATTGTATACATCAAAGCCGAACGCTCCCCAAAATTCTGTTCCAATTGCTTCAATCCAAATTGACATTCCTACTTCAATTCAAAAAGTAAAATTTTGCTTTTAAAAATTAAGATACTTGGCATCACAGACATTAAGACAATAGGTACCATGATATCCTTGGAGAAGTTTTTTGTTTATTTAAATTCAAATTTCAAGTTGAAATCATATAAAGTCAAGTTCAATTTGAAAGATTGCCTCATTAATTATTATTATACTGAATTTGATCAGTTTTTTAGGTCTAGAGTTTTAACAAATTACTCTTTGGAATAGTTGTGAAACATTTTTTCCAAGCAGTTTCGAATTAAGTCTCCAGAAAGTCAATTTGGATAAAGAATGCGAAAAACCAAAGTGATTTCCTCCCATTTTCGCAAAAAATGAATTCGGCATGCGTTGCAAGCCAAATCGAACGTAATTTATTTATTTCTTAGCTAGGCAGTAACGAACATGACACGTTTTCTATGACATAATTCATAAACGGATCCATTAAAGTATACGTGTAGAATCTCGCAGCAGAAGATGAAAGAAGTTATTAAATGATCGGGGTTCGAAACTGAGTATGTACTTGGTTGTGTACGTAATTATAAAGAACAAAAAAACAAAAGTGTGCATCACGCTATCGCTATGTTAATCTTACATTTAAAATATATCACACTCCCGATATCCGTGCGAAAAAACGCGCAAATGGCTGAGTTCGAGTCGAAAGTATTCTTCTATTCTGATTGAGATTCTTTGATTAACTTTTCATGAAACTTTCCAACTCAAACAAAGCCGGCATCGAACGAACAAAAGGATTTAAGGGAAAAGAGGGAGTTTCAGAAAATGGTACGCACATTAAGAGTGAGTGATATCCCTTGAATTAAATTAAACTTATAGTATAAATAAGTCGGTGCGCGTGTGCTTTGAAAGTATCGGTGAATCGAGGAGTCGAAATAGCCAAATATGACAAAGATGTTAGCAGTACGTTATGGCTAGAGCCGTTCGTTACGTTTTAATCTAATCTAGACAGAGAAGCTCCGCATTTTTTGAGAGGAAAAGAATTAAGTAGATCGACTTGATTGTAAATAAATCCAGTGTCAAGCACAAATCGAATGAGCACGAAGAGCGGAGATTGTAAAAGGAAAGAAACAAATCTAGAAGCTACACTCTGACATACTCACTTCTATCAATAATTTAACTACGGTAGTTTAACTTAAATTTAATAACGCGAATGTATCTCTGTTACAAAAGTCAGTTAATGACGCCTTCTCGCAATCGCAAGCATTCTAGAAAGATTACTCCATATTTCCGGTGCTAGAATTGTAAAAGATCGAGTTCTGTAAATTTATAATATCAAATTTGCAAGAATTGTTTTGTTTGGCGATTGTGAGAAAAGGGAAGTCATGACTAGCTCTACCCCTGTATATTATAAAATGTAATTACAATTTATACTACTCACTAAACGATAATCTTTGTCGGTAGGCTATTAAAGTTAGCGTCTAGCATAAGTCAAGCTCAAATTAGGCAACGCCCCTGCAGAGCCGTTTAATTAATCTCATCGTTATTGTCACGTGCACAAGGTTTTTTAGAATTTTTTTTCGTTGAGAGTCATTTTACGACAGGCCTACGCTGTTTATACTTTCTGTAGATATCGAAGTGAACTTCCTTTTTATATTCATTTTATTGAAGCGTCTGCGGGGTCAGCGAGGAATTTTGTAACAAGCCCCGGAAAAAGAAAGTTTGTGAGAATTTGTGATTTTCACTTCACGAATTGTTTTTGCTTTCGGCGGACTCTATTGTCGTTTTGAGGGACTTAATTGTCGCTTCAAGGGAGTCGTTGTTTCGACGAACTAGATTGTTCGAGCGACTGAGTCGTCGCTTTAAAATGCAGGGGTTGATAATTAAACAAAACGATTTCGAACCTCCTACTACCGATGCTGATTTCACATCGTAAACTCTACAAATAGAAGTATACAATGTAAAATATTCAATGATACGCACCATATGATATACGGTAAAAATTTTTAAACGACTAGATGAATACATGACTACGTAATGACACATCTTACGAGCAACATATCTTAGCATACGAGGCAAGTTGGTGCCCAACAGCAAAATATCTCTTTCCAAATTCAATTTTCAAACTTCGAAAGTCACTTCGAAACATTTTTGTAAGACTTAAATTCTTAAAATTCAAGTTTCTTGTGTAAGGCATCTTAAGGGTTTTAACTTTATTTATTTTTCAAAGGAGTTCTACTTTCTATTCAATATTTCTAGTCTCTAAAAATTTATTCTTGGAGGTCTTCTTTGAAATCTTGATTTTAAGAAGCTTATTGGAGAATTTATGACTTGGGAAAAATTGAGATTGAGGAAAGGAAAAGATGATTTAAGAGGGGTCTATTTTTAAAAAATGGCTTGAGAAAGAAACTTGACATTTGAGGAAATGTAAATTATTATCGATTTAAAATTGGGCAGCATCTTGTCGTGTTTTGAACTATTTAATAAAAAAAGAGATGTTCCATGACATTAGAGCGTTAATTGTAGGGTGCGTGCGTGCGTGTGTAAAGTATTGTGTGAAGCGTTAAGCTGTTGAGTTCGTGTGTATGAAGCCAGGAGCACACTCTCTAATCTTAAAGTAGCATGAAGACTATGCCACTGTTTTCGCTTCTTGCAGTGTAAATGAATGCAAATGAACAAAAACTCCAGTTGTGTATTCACGGTGAACGCCCGTAACGAGTCTTTGCATTAACTCTGGTATAGATAAGCTATGCCATTGAGAGTTGCTGCAGAAGCGCACGAGAAACGATAAATTGAAAATGAAAAATGGAAAATAAAAAACAGTACGACTCGAACTTTTGTTGCAAATACTGATAGGAATGTAAGGTGTCACCGGAAACACCTTTATCATTGTCTGATTTGATGATATTCTGTAAGTCTGGACCAGTTGTTAGGTTCTTTATTACTCCCATAGCGAGTTCTTATGGCGTATTTTCTCTGTATATTGTCAATGTTTATTATTAAATATTTTTCAAATAACCGGCCTTTTCATTCGCATTGCGTTTTCAGAAATTAGTTTCAATTGTTAAAAATAGAATATTTTTTGGTAAAAATTCAATACAGATTTGGAAGCATAACAAATTTTAAATAATATAAAATAATGTGGACTCTTTTAAGATTTAATTAATTCACAGATTCATTTGAAAGAACTTGAAATCAATGATCAAAATATTTTTGCAATTAAGTGATAGCGACTCTAGAAGCGAATATTTATCACGACGTGACTTATCACAAAAGCTGATGGCTTGTTTTAAAAGGATGGAATTCACAACTTCAGAACCTCGTAAAACAAGCCACTGAGGAGATTCTACTTTTTTTTAAATTAACGAATGACTCATAACTATAGATGAGAGGAATCTCCTACCGCCTTTCCGAACTGGCAGTAGAGTGCGAGCCATGAACAAGATCGGGTGTGTGTTTCTCATTTTTACACGACCATAGTACACGTGCGAAGAAGAAAATAAATTTCTTAAAATAAAAATGAAAGTCGATTAAATAAATTCTCAGTGTATTTTAAGATTTTATATTTTTTACAATATGCCGAAAATAAAATAACTGCTAATAGCTACTGGAAATAGTAAGAATCGATAACTAATTTCTTTTTACAATATCTGATTTAATTCGATTTTTAATTTAAAATATTTAGAATAATTCATTTGTAAAAGTGAAATAAAAATTCTTCAGAGTAAAAATGGGACAAAATGAATTCTCAGAGCAAAAAAGGAACAAGGAGAACCAATCGGCGTTAATATTGGTGTTCCGTTTTTGCTCTCAGACATCTCAATTTATATCTGAATTTAGAAAGGAGGAAGATTCTGTTAATATCAAGAAATAGAATAGAATGAGATACTTGAGCAAAATGAATAATTTTAGATAATTTGTTAACAGGAAGATAGATTAAAACATTTTTTCAAATTTAATTCGACGTAGCAAAACATTGGCTCAGATTAAACGTTTAGATTTAAATTGTTGGATGCCAGAACCCTAGGGTGTTAATAAAAACAATTAAAGCTGGGGTCGACTTTCGGAAGGGTCAGTCACCGTATAGTTCTACACGATTAATTCGACACCAAAAGAATTCAGCAGGAAATGTTTTAAAAACACGTCAGTATATATTTTTATTATGAAAGGAAATTAATTAATTTAGAGGGTATATTAAACTATAATTATATCAAAATAGTTTAATTATTTCCTGAATATATATATATAAAGTAAAACCAGTATATAAAATGAAAACAAAATTTAGAATAAATAAATAAAATAAGTACCTATATGATTCAGATTTTCTTGGAAAGTTTCTAGAAAGTAATAAAATTGCTGATGATGTAAGATATAATATAAATAAAATAACTTTTATTTTAAATTGATGTTGATAAATGTAATATTCAATAAAAATGAATGTCGAGTTTCTTGCGTGTGTAGAAAATGAAATTATCATTTGAATAGGTAAATTTATATGTGCTTGTACTTGCTCCTTTATGGCTAGCATTAACCCCTTTCTGCTCGCCTTCCTCGACATTTAGTACCTGTACGACAAGGTGTATCAAAAAAAATGCTTCAAACTTGCTTTTCGACCCACATGCCGAAGCATCTTTGCCTTCATCTCACGATACTAACAACTTACTTGAAATTTACAATTATTCACAAAATGATTATTTCATTTTTATTCTGCAAATTTAATTGATTATTTCACAACATAAGCTCATTATTATTACCGAAATATCAATATCGACTGACTCATTTTCATTCATGTTATAGTTCTCTTCTATTTTATTTTCTTAGAATAATTTTTTATCAAGTATATGTTAGCAATTTTTAACTGATTCTTATTCATGACTATTTTTTTGAATTAGAAGGATCATGGGACTGTGTGAGGAAAATGTCTTTTTACTTTTGCTACCACCTTATGGAAGACAAGTCGTTTGGAGTTGGAAAAGCGGAAATGGCACCTTCATTAGAATGCCTGGAAGCATCTCACCGAGGTCAGACTGTTTTGTGGAGCTTGTTAATGTTTTCGCAGCCGCGATAACAATCATCGCAGCACTTGTACTAGTTAGCAAATACAAATATTACTATAACAGAAAGTAAGTAAAAATTATCACACAGAGTACTTTGTATAAAAAGAAACAATACATTTTTGTAAAAAAATTATTTAAAAAATTAAAGTTGTACATAAAAATAATGCTAAAATCTTCATACAATTGGTTCTGTGGGTTTATCAGCAATAACAATTAAGCGGAATGTTTTATTGTACTTGAATTGTAGATATGAATCATAATCGTTTTATATTCCTTCTGAGAAAGACGTTCTTCAAATTTTTTAGCTGAATGACAATTGTTTCTTGTGAAACCACATATTTTAGTATATCAAAAGACGCTGGTAATTAAAGAAGCCCTTGAATATTTACCCTAGATTTTCTAGAGCATATAAATGTAAAATTTTGATTCCTTGTTAATAGTCCAATTTATACTTACAAAAATAAGATTACATAGAATATTATCAAAGTTGGACTTTGAAGTAAATAAATCTTGCTTCTGGCATTGAATAATTATTAGAAAAAAATGTGTCCTAGTTTGAAATAAGCACACACGTATACTGATTAAATTATAATTAGCTATGAAGCGGTACCAAGCACGTAATTTCTCAGTAGAAGTGGACGTTTTTGGTCAGCCTTAATAAATATTCGGTAACTGTTTGAGTGCGTCATATTAAATCATCAAAACAACTCACAATCAGTTAATGTTATATATCATTGTTTTAGAAGTCTTTTAATTCCAATTGTGGACTCTTTCCACTGAAAGACACTGTAATTAACTCTAATCTATGTATTGATAAAATCACGAATTATATGGAATCATTAAAAGAAGTACATTGAATTCTAGTAATATTTTCAGGCAAATTATAATTCAATGTCACTGTGCTTTATTTTACATATTGCACTTTGCAAGTTAAATCTCGATTATTTCAAAAAAATCATTGACTCAACGTGTTCAGAATGCAGACTCTCATTATCATCGTAAATGAGATGAATTCCTATGGGATGCAGACATGAAATTGAAATTGTACGCATGGAAGTGTTCCGCTTAGTACATAATTGTCAATTAATTCAGAAAGATCATATAAAGAAAAATTGTACCATTGATAAATCCATTCTAATTGTTCTATTTCAGTTTCTTGACAAAATTGAAGAGTCTCTACTGTAATTTTTGTCAGTGTATCTTTTTCCTAAATACAATAAATATCCCTGTACTGAGAAGGGATGGTTTTTGTCAGTAATAAATTAAAAGTGAGCTTATTTATCCGCTTTTTATGAATGAGATAGTGCTCAGTCCTGTAACGCGAGGAACATGACTAATAGAGAGATAGAGATGTTTTTTTTTTTGTTTTATAGTCGAGAAATCCTATGCTTTCACATGTGCTGCAGACAGTTTCCCATGAGACCGATGGCGTGGGAGCAAAACATTCTATGTAACTTGTGTGTAACCGTTTGAGGTGAAATTATGCGATGAATGACTAACTCATTGCTTGCAGAGCATGGGACAATCCCAAAGTCCATGAATTCATCCAACACGTGCAAAAAATATAATCGATGATTAACGATATCTACCCGGTGATCAAAAGTCTTTTTGATACACTTCTAATCAGATTTCCCTCGTTCTTTATTAGAATAAGATGTCTTTGTTTAGAAATTACAATTAATAAATTATAATAGCTCAATAAAATCAACATTGCTTATAATCAAAAATATGTGTTCCAGACTGACAAGAGCATTGCTTCCTCTTCACACGATTCGAACACTTTTTTGTTTGGTTCTGATTCTACTGGTCGTCTTTGAATTTTGTGAATCTCTTCTGATTTCTGCACCTTTCTCACCTATCCTCAGTATATTGGCTGTCGTGTCTTGTTGGGTGGTCCACCGCCAAACCGAAATGAGAGACGGTCTCGGAGTATCAATTTCCGGTGGTGGATTTACAATAATCACCGTCGCTCGTACATGGAGACTTCTTCATTTACGAAGGTACCTCAAGGACGAGTCCCTTATTTTTTTTACAATCATATTTTCATCCCATCTTATTTCTTCACCTTCCTTTTTTTTAAGAGTCAATTCTTTTTTTCAGCTTTAAAATGTTAATTATTTTTGATAATAGATTATTACTCTTCATTGGAGTAAATTTTTGTTTTCTTGAAAGATAAAAGGCAGATGAAGAGAGCTCAAAGTATAAAAAGGAATAAGAAATTTAAAACTGAAGAAAAATCTAAAAGCCGAATGTAAAATGTGTCAAACACCATATTATGAAAATATTTGTTCTCGTTTTCATTTTTCTAGGTTTGGCCTTACAATCATGCATATTCGAGCAATCACGACAGCTGGAACGGCAGCTTGCTGTGGCCTGCTAGCCATAATAGATACATACACCCTTTATCGAATGGTGTGTTCTCGACAGTAATTTTTTTTGCCAAATATTAGTTCTTGTACATTTCCTGAATTATACTTAATAATAATATAAACATTTACTTTTAGTGAATCCTTTTTAGTATTCTGAAGCTATAAAAACGGTTTTCAAAAGATCATGATTTGATATTTGTCATGAATTTCATCTCTTAGTATTTTTTAATGGGAAATAATCATTTTTAATGATAGAAATTTTACATTTAGATTTTTTGAATATGGAATTTACCTCGGTCATTGAATTTCTGTGAAACGATGTTAGTTTTAGCTTCAGTGTGCTCAATCTCTCATCTCTTTGTATATATGTACAATATATGCCTAGACCATCCGGAAGTAAAGTTTATGCTAACAGAATATTCTGCTCTTGCACTTTGAACAAATGCTTACTCTACACTCAGTTGACTTAACATTGTTTATCAAACTCGAAGTAGTGAAATATCGCAGAAAAATGTGTAACAAAGCTAATCATAGTAGCTACACGTTTCATTTATCAGTATAAACTTTAAAAAGGAAAAAACTACCTTTGCATGCGTATTAGAAATAATCATATTACGATATGAATTAAATACGCAGTCTTTTCTACAAAAGAAATAATTTACATTGAAGTTTATTTAAATCACGCTTTCATCGAATAAAATTGGTTTTCTATGAAAACGAAGAGACTTTGATGCTTTGATCATGTTATGGATTCGCTTGAGTATATTTGGTTACCGCAAGAAATGTATGTTCAAGGATTTCCATGAACTATTTTCATAAAGTATGAAAATAGCAATTTGGGAACTTTGAAGATTAATAACGTTTCCAAAAATGACTCGAAGGCTCAGTGTTATACGATTTAAAAAATAATTATTCATACCTAAATGAAAATTCATACTTTATGATTAAAATTAGAATTTATAATTTTAATTTAATTGCATATTAATTAAAATTTCTTTTCACAGATGCAGAAACGTAAGAAATATACAGTGAGACCAATTGAAAATGTTTATTCAGCTTACAAGCATGTTTCATCGACTTTTTTGAGCAAAATTACTTTCCACTGGGTTGTCGATTTACTCTTCCGTGGTTATCGGACACCTTTAGATTTACAAGATCTCGGGCACTTGCCTGAAAAAGAATCCTCGAAAGTTCAATTTGCGAAATTTCAAAATATCTACAAAAACGAGAAGGTAAAATTATTCTATTTTTGTTATAGAAATAGAGTTTACGTTATAATTTATTTTTAATTTTCGAATCTTTTAATATAGTTAAAATTGCGTTTTAGGAACTTAGAGGAAAGGATAAGCTGTCCTTGTGGATCTGTTATTGGAAGCATGTCTGTCTTCCATTTACAATAGGAGGCTTATTAAAGCTTCTGGGTGACGCTTCGAATTTAGCTGGACCAATGGCCATTTCGAAAATTATCGACTACGTCTCCATCTCTCAGAATGCGACTGCCAATTACTGGAAATTCGAACACTCAGTTAGTAGTTGTAGCTGCTAATATAGCTACAGTTTAATGTTTTAATATTTTATTTTATGAGGAAGAGAAACTTTTATTTGGGCATATTTTTTCAGAGCTTTGTAACTCTCGAACAATTTTTTGAAAATGGTTTCATTTTGGGACTTTTGGTTTTTTTGGCAACAATTTTACAAAGTACACTAAGTCAAGCCTCCACCCACATTCTAATCGTTGAAGGAATTCGCCTCAGAACAGCTTTGCAAGTAATTTAAATTAATATTCTGATATAATTTGATTTTTAGCCTTGTATGTTTTTTACAATCGTTTGCAAAACAGATTTCTGATGGTTTTTAATTTCAGGCATCAGTTTATGATAAAGCACTTCGACTTTGTTCGTGGAGTATTTCAGAAGAAGAAAAACCACCTGACAGTGAAAAGGAAAAAGACGAACTAGGTCGTCAAATTATAGATATCGGAACTTTAACTAATCTCATGTCAGAAGATGCATACAATGTTATGGGTTTCTTTTGGATTGGACACTACATTTGGGCTATTCCTTTGAAGGTGCTATAAAAAACATTTTATTTTAATTTTATAATGCGGTTTTTATTTTATATCAACTTTATTTTTTTTTTTCCTTTACAGATCACTGCTATCATTTTTTTGCTCTATCTGAAGTTGGGAATCAGTGCATTGATAGGAGCTGCTTGCTGTATTTTTACTGTGACACCACTGCAACTTTATTTTGGAAAATGCATGTCAAATAATACTAAGTCTATTACGGTACTTTTCACAACTTAACTTTAAGGGGAGGCACCAGATAAATTTTATCGCTTATAATTAAAAATAATTTAATACATTTATATGTCATTTTTAAATGTTTTCCTCAAACTAAGTAAAAATATCTATTATGTGTATCAGAAACAAAATTTGGTGCATTCCCTTAAGTAGTAGTAAAAGTAATATCTTAAACAAAAATCACAATAAAAATGTAAATATATGAAATTTTAATTAGGGTGAACATTTTTTAGATGTTATTCATTTTTCTAGGAACGAAGCGATGCTCGGTTAAGATTAATAAACGAAATACTCCAAGGCATGCGATTGGTGAAGCTCAGAGCTTGGGAGGAACTTTTTGAGAAAAAAATTGGCAGAACGAGAAATCGAGAACTGAAATTACTGGATAAGGATTCCATTTTTTGGGCCTTTATAAGTAGGTTTTGACAATTTTGAAATGAAATAAGTAATATATTTTTTGAAGTTAATATATAAATATTTAATATAACTTAATATTATATAATTTATATAATTTAATATATTTAAATAAATAAGTAATATATTTTTTAAAGTTAATAATTAACACCAAATTTAATTTTAAAATTAATTTATTTAAATACTAAGAGCATTTTAATTTTTTTTTTCAAATTCAGCCTTTCTCACGCACGCTTCTTCCGTACTTACAACCCTCTTCACATTTGGAGTTTACTTTTGGTTGGAGGAACGAAATCTTGATGCTGGAAGTGTCTTCGCCAGTCTTGCCCTTTTTTCCCAACTAACTGTACCACTTTTCATCTTCCCAGTCATAGTTCCTATAATTATAAATGCAATGGTGAGATTCCCTTAAATTAATTCTAAACAGTTAGACATTGACTAATTTATTTTGATTAATACAAAAATTAAGTAACAAATAACAAAAAATTTTAGTATATATTTGCAAATTTACAGATATCGACAAAAAGACTCGAAGACTTCTTGTCTCTTCCTGAGACGATAAATATTTTACCCGAAGTTAAGGAAAGGATAATTGAGAATCATGAGAAGAGTATTTCTTCCAGTGATTCTGATGTAAGATTACTTAAGGCTTCTTTAATCTCGTTATTTAATTTTAATTTTTCATTATTTAAATTATTTTTATTATTCTAAATCTGCTTGATAATAAAACTCTAATTTCTTTAAGGTAGAGGCTAATAATTTACAACCTGCTTCTGTATTCGGTTATCTGGATAACATAGAAGAGGACGAAGAAGACTACCTCATCAAAAATAATTCTGTATCGAATTCTCCCACTAATACAATTTTTGACCAGGAACTCAAAACTGATAATTTTGCAGTTAAAGTGACCGGTACTTTTTCGTGGGGTTCATCAGAAACTGCACTAATTGTCAGTGGCTTAAATTTTCCTCGAGGCAAGTTATTTTGAACGAAATTTGAATTTTCAACTAATCAACCATTTTTTTTCGAAATTTAGTTTTGAAAAGAAGTCAAGAATGTACTTTGTAAGTCCTGTAAGTTTCATTGTCAAACCGCCAATGTTTAATAAGAAAAAAGAACACAAGTTTGAAGTTGCTTTGTCGTACATGACCTTATGCTTTATTTTTTTTCTCATTAACCACCACTCGTGACAAAATTAATCAATTTTTTATTTTTGTATTTACAGGAAAGCTTACAATGATTGTGGGCAAAACTGGAAGTGGAAAAACATCCTTGGTCTCCGCGATTCTAGGAGAAATGCAAAGAGTCAGGGGTAAAGTAGAATGGGCTAGGTGAATCTTCTGAAAATAATCTTTCTTCCAATCTACTTTAAAGTTATATTTCAATTATCGTCAATTTTTTAAAATTAGGGATACAAGAGTCGCTTACGTATCACAGAAACCGTGGCTGGTGAATGCAACTCTACGAGACAATGTTTTATTTGGATCTGAGTATCGACCTAGAAGATATCGAAACGTCCTCAAAATTTGTGCCTTACAACCAGATGTGGATATTTTACCAGGACGAGACTTGACAATGATTGGAGAAAAAGGGATTAATTTAAGTGGAGGCCAGAAACAGAGAATTGCAATTGCAAGAGCTTTTTATAGTGATTGTGATACTATCATCATGGTCAGTTTGGTTTATTTTTGTCCTGTTAAATTTGACTATCCATCGTAGAATTAAAATATTTATTTTCTTAGAATTATTCTTAAAATTTCAAATATACAATTGATTTTTAGGATGATCCATTATCTGCTCTGGACCAACAAGTTGGACAACAAATTTTTGATCAAGGAATTCAAAAATTGCTGTTGAAGAAGTACACGATCATAATGATAACTCATCGTTTAGAACTAATGCCTTTCGCTGATCAGGTAGAATGAAAATTAATTTAAATATTTCGAATCACAAATATATTTTCTTACTTTTGTTTAATTTTTGTAATTTGATCTTAGATTATAGCAATGGAATCATGCCGAGTTCGAGCAACAGGAACAAAATCCCACATCGAGAAATTAGACTCTAAATTGGCAGCAGAATGGAGGGAAGCTGCAAAGAGAAAAGTGGAGGATCATCGAGTTCAGAAAACAGCTAAGGATCGATGGTCCTTAATCAGATTAATTTCTAGGATCAGCATTTCAATTAGGCAAAAAAATACGACTGATGGTTCCTGGATTACTGATCAGGATGCACACGTGGTAAATACAAATTCTCAATTCTATATTGAATTAATTAATGTATATTAACTCTCTTTACAATTTTAATTCCTTAATTAAAGACACCTCCAGCCTTCGTACCTCTGAGGCTAAGACGATCCACTCTTTTGGGCTCCAGATATTTGGCCCATGATCTATCAGATATGCCAGTTCCAGCAGAAGAGTGGGATGGAGTTATTAGAAGAAGATCCAGAAAACATCGAGTAGCCATTAGAGCTACTAGTCTTCAGCCTCTAAAACACCCTCCACCAGTTCTCAGACAGAGCAGTACTCCAACAATTTTAGAAGGACGTTACGTACCTCCTAGGTTTGTACTATTCTTTTAAATTTGATTATTCTATAGGTATTTTTTAAGTTACTATTTCTCTCTCATCAGAAAAAGGCACAATACCTTGGATGGAGGACAATCAAACAATATGCTGAAACAATTATTCTCTGGCAGGTAGATTGTAAACCAGTTTTTGACTTGATTTAACAATTAATCTGCAAAACATCAGATATTTTGACTAAATCAATGTATTTCAGTTCGATCACCTTTTCCAGGATAGTCAGCACTAATTCTGAAGAAGCTACCCTTTCAAGAGAAAAGAGCATTCTTCGCAGATTAATATCTCCCAATCAGGCTAAGTAAGTTTCTCTGTTCCAAACAATTCGTCTGGAATTAGATTTTAAATCATTTTTTAATGTCAAATGTTTCTTCTTTGTGTAGAGTGAATCAGAGTCAAGAAGGCGGTCATCATTCTGTGAAAAGATTGCTCTCTACGGAATCAACAGGGACTGACGAAACTGAAGACGAAGAAGAAAGTTAGTTTTCAGATTCCTCCACTAGACCTAAAAATTCTTTCCATGGTACCACTGCTTTTGAATTCGAGTATACTTATAAACTTTATTCTAATTGCAGAAAACATCGACGAATTAGAACAGGAAGATAGCCAATGTGAAGAAGAATCTGGTGGATTGGTTACCACAAAAGTTTGGATGACATATTTCAAAGTGGGAGGAATTTTTCCAGGAATGACTTATGTTTTTACTGCTTTTGGTTGTCAAGCCCTTCGAGTCTATACAGATTTATGGCTAAGTCGTTGGACTGAACAGGATGATCATCCTGATTATTCTGATGATAGACACCAAAATGTAGGCATTTTAGCAGATTTGAGCAATTTTTTTAGTTTTTAATATTCTTCATAGGCATGTATGATAGTTTCTAAAATTTTCAGATGATTTTCTACTGTCGAGTATACGTAGTCTTGTCAATTTGTTCCATTCTCTTATATGCAATTTGCAATGGAGCTGGTCAATGGGTTGGAGCAAGAGCCCGAAGACAACTTCACCAAGAAGCTATCTTGGGACTCCTTGGAGCTCCCTTATCATTTTTTGAACAAACACCTGTTGGAAGAATTCTTAATAGATTCAGCGCTGACATGGGTGTTATTGATAAGGTAAAAAGATTGAAATAAAAGACTCTAAAACATCAAAATTTGATTTAAAAGTACATAATATATTAAAATATTTTTCAGAAACTTTCAACAGCTATTCAACGACTGACTTCTTTTATTTTACTTTGTGTATCAGCCATGCTGGTCAATGTAGCAATTTCACCCTGGTTTCTTATTCCTGCCATTCCAATCTGTGGGATTTATTATTTCCTTCAGAGATTTTACAGACGTAGTGCTAGGGAACTCCAAAGATTAGATGGAAGGTGAATTAGTAATAAAATATAATTATTGACTAATTCTTGATTTAAATTGGAAGCAATTAATCTACTAAGTTAAAAAAAAATGAATTGTTTTTTTCTTTCAGTTCCAGAGGACCTTTGTCTGCTCATTTTTCTGAGACACTAGCTGGACTTCCAACAATAAGAGCCTCAAGGCAACAAAATCGTTTTATTAATCGAATGTTTCAGCATCTAGATGCAAATACAAATGCATTCTTGATTTTAAATACAAGTAGTAGATGGCTGGGAATTGCTTTGGTAATTTTTAATTAAAATATTGCGAGATATGTGGCAGGATCCAGTTTCAATATTTTCTTAACTGTTCATCAATTCTTTATTTCAGGATTATTTAGGAGCTGTGATCGTCATAGGGGCAATTTTTGCAGCTTTAGTGTCAGCAAAGTCGTATCCCAATCAGATAACTCCAGCTTTAGTGGGCCTGGCAGTCAATTACACTTTTCTTGTACCAATTTATCTAAATTGGGTCGTGAAATTTATCTCAGAAATCGAAATGTATATGGGGAGTGTTGTTCGAATCAGTTCTTTCACGACGATTCCTCCAGAAAATGAGGAAGACACTTTTGGTAATGATAAGAGAATGATAAGGGATCTAACATCTTGAGAATTAAAAAATTTTTGAAAATGAGAAGATTTTTAAATTAAATTATATTTAATTACTCCACACTTTTGGATTCCAGATCAAACTATTCCAGCAGATTGGCCCAAAAATGGACAGGTAGTCTTCGATAATGTATCACTTAGATATGATGTTCGACGTGATCCTGTGGTCACGAATCTCGATCTTTGCATATCCCCGGGAACAAAGGTAATAAATAATAAATAAATAGCTGTACCTTTTATTCTTTAGAATATTTTAAATTAAACTTGGTAGACGTCTTTTCCATAGAAAAATTGTCTATGAAAAACATATGACCTCTTCATATCAAAAATAATTTATTATTAAAATATCGATTTTATATTTTCAGTTGGGAATCTGTGGAAGAACAGGAAGCGGAAAATCTACAACTGCAATGGCCTTTTTCCGATTGATGGAGATTTTTCAGGGAAGAATTCTCATCGATGGGATTGATATTCGAAAAGTTCCTCTTCAAATTTTGCGATCGAGGCTTTCTGTAATTCCTCAGGACGTTATAATCTTCAGTGGAACGATCAGGTTGATATTTTTATAATAATTACGATGTAAACAAATGAAAGGAAATAATTATTTTTAGAAAATAATTGGGTGATTTTTCTGACACCAAAGTTTCATTTCAGGGAAAATTTAGATCCGTTTTCTGAGTTTACGGATGACGAATTATGGTCAGCTTTAGAACTGGCTCAAATGAAAAGTGTCATTTCTTCTCATCCAGATGGTTTAAGTAAGTTCTGAACGTCCTTTAATTAAAGACGCTTTTTAGCTTATTAATTATTATTTACTTGTTAAATGTTAAATTAGTTATTATAAATTTAAATTATGTTCTTTATTATTTTTAGATCTGGAAGTAAGAGAAGGAGGTGAAAATTTTTCATCTGGGCAACTGCAACTGATAAATATGGCTCGAGCAGCTCTTAAAAAATCTTCTTTAATAGTTCTGGATGAAGCAACTAGTGCTTTAGATTCTTCCACTGAAAAATCTTTGCTACAAACTGCTGCTGTGGCTTTTAAGGATAAAACTGTAATCACCATTGCAGTGAGTTTAGATTATATATTTTTTTAAGTTTAATTTAAATATAATTACATATAATATTGAAAAAATCATTGCTTTAGATTTAAAATGTTTTTAATTTTTTCCTGCAGCATCGAGTAGCTTCGTTGTTAGCCTGTGACAGAATTCTTGTCTTTGAAGATGGAAAAGTGGTGGAAGATGGTTCACCAAAAGATCTTATGCAACGTCCAATGGGGTTTTTCTCAGCAATGCTGAGATCTGCTGAAGATGCAGGTGAAACTTTATAAGATTTCATAAAGATTTCCATAAAAATCAATGATAATTCCAGAAAATTTTTTATAGAAATTTTGATCAAATATTTTATTAATCAAATTATTTTTGTATAGCCATTATCATATGATATAAAGTATATTTTTTAAATCTAAGATCTAAATCTAAATCTACACAAAATAATAAAAGATTGGAATATAATATTCAAGGAGACGGAGTCTCAGAATTTCAAATAGATATTTAGGAATTTTAGTTTTACTTTTATCTATGACAATATGTAAATATATATAATTGTTCAAGCAATTCACATATCTTTCTTTGTACATAATAGCATTAATTTACGAAATTGCTTTGAGTAATAATAATCCTCCCTCTTGGGAGGATTGAGCTGCTTAGTAAATAATTAACGATAAATTCCTGAGATTCATTCTTGAGAGATGACTGAATAAGTGATAAAAAAGAATGAAGTTGACAAGTGAACTCGATTAATCGATAACTATCTGACAAACAAAAATTTGTACTGATACCTTATCCAAGCAATGAGTAGCAATTCATCCACGCGGGATTCTCGAGAGGAAAGATTGTTTGAGATTGATATGACAATGTCATATCAATGAAATTGATATGACCTCCTCCTTATAAAGGAGGAGGTTTCTGATATTTTATTCGGAGGGCTTTATCGATCGAAATTTATATCAAAGCTGAAAAATTTATATTAAAGATAGGAAATTATTTCAATGAGAGAAATATATATACATCAAATAGGCAAATGCTTTAAAGTGGAACTAGAGGAACGGGTGAAGAATTTATAAAAACGGGAGTTTTTATATATTTACTACCTATATATTTATATAGGTAGTACTTCTGTTTCACATTATAAAACATGTTTTTAAGAACTTTCATTTCCATTTGCATAAATCAACATTGCTTAATGATAAGGGATTTTAAGTAAACACCGTTTCGGAAGTCTGTCCACTAATTTTTTAAGAATATTGTGAATGCCAACACCCGGTAGGTTTGACGGATAAGGTGTAAAACGATAATATTACCAATACTCGAGTCACGCTCACTCGTATATATTTTCCGTTAGTACAATTGAAGGCAGCCTGTAGATAACATGTATTTCGTCAATAGTCCAACTAGAAATTGTGTTTCTTGTAGTAAAAATTAGTATAAAAATATTTTAGTATAAAAAATTGTATGTTCAATTAAATAAAATGCCACACAAATGTATATTGATACAAAAAAAAATAAAAACAAATAAGATTATACACTAGAATAATTAAAGTGACGTTTCGTAGAAGTTTAAAAACAGAACCAAGTTTGAAAATTAAATTAAATGTAATCTAAAGTGATCATGAAAGCCACAATGAAAAATGAAAGACAAGATTTCCGTTTCACGTAGTGAATGTGAATTCGTGAAATATGAAGTGATACGTGGATAGATACGATTTTTAGAGGATCAGATGATATTAATTAGGTAAGTTTGAAAAGAAAAAAAAACCATTAAAATCATAATTAAAAATAATCATTACATGAATATGGGAAAATTAAATTAAGTTGAATTTATTTAATAGTTCAAACAATTTTTTTCAATAATTAACAATAGTGTAATTTGCATATGTATAGAAAATTTTGAATAGGATTTCAATGACTTCTTTTTTGTCTTGTTTTTGAACATTCGTATGTAAAATATTTCCGCACGATGTAACTTATTGTGTTTTTTCCTCTGCATGGGTCAAAAAAATTTACGTATGTAATTAAATAGCGGACTAAGAGAATTTTTAATGTCTATGTATATAGGGTATTATTCTTCTATTTATAGAGAATATACATTATTAGATTTCTAAAAACACAAAGCCGGTTCGACATAGTGAACACCTGCAAAAAACTATTTGCGCTTTACTCAATTTTAATTTCTTCAATTCTCAATTTAATTAAAAAGTTGAAAGAATGAAAAAAAAAACAGCGGAAATTAAAAATTATAATTCTTTAGTTAATTTAGTTCTTAATTTATTCAGTAATTAGGGAATCGAGAAATTCAAAGTTAATGAATTAATTAAAAATACAGTATTCTCAATTGAAAAATTTGATTTGGAACACCAGGAACCGAAATAAAAGGACTTTTATTCAACTTTTTTAGAAGATAAGATCAGGCTCCTACCTGCCTGTTGACACTGCGTCGCCGCGTTATCAAAAAGATAAGAATTCTGCGACTTTATCGAATTCAAGGCATCAGTCGTGCGTGCGTATCCGCCGTGTAGTGGTTAAATTTTGGAAAGGTGGATTTTCATTTTAAGGGTGAGTTCACAAATCAAAGAACTTCACTGAAAATCCTGTTTTAAAAATCGTTTATTAGTTTATCAGTTTATTAGTTTCAGAAAATTATTTTCTTTCTGAAAAATAGTTTTCAGATATTAGTACATATATCATTTTTACAATAATTTTCTAAATTATAATACTACTAATTTACTACATAATACTTTGTTGAAATTCCTGTCAATATTTTGATTAATGTCTATGTGAAGGATGTAATCGTTTCCAATAGTAAGAAATTAGGTGGTATCCACTAATTCCAATATGTGAATCACATTGATTTTTATCGATTGATTTGATAGACGGAACGGCGGTCAGGAGACAGATTTTAGATAAGGATAATGTCTTGTCGAGAAATTAAAATTGCATTTCTCAAAGCGATAACTAGATAACTTTTTGCATTGTAGACAGTAAACGTTATTTAATAGAAAAACTCACATTTACAAATGATATGAGTTATTAACAAATATCATAATAAAATTTAATTTATATGTATATCAATTTGAGAAGATTTATGTTAAATTTATAAGTAGATTTTTTATTCATATCATATATTCATTTACTAATTATTGCAAACCATTTCTCAGGATTCATTTACTCCTAAATAACTTTTTCTCCATAAAAATCATTTTCTTAGGAATATATCTTTTTATCGATTCCCTCAAATCGATTTCGTTCCTGTTGATTAGATTTATGAAAGGAATATTTTCTGATAATGAACTAATTTTCACTCGGTCTTCTACAAGATATAAATTGTTTGTCGGAGCACCTTTATGGACCTTTATACGATTCAAAATGATTTTTATTGACGTCGCGGTTTCGCAGAATATCATGTCACGACTTGATGATTATTATCTTGCTATTTTAATTGCAGTGCTTAAGAACAACCACAGTCGTTTCTTTCTAAGGAAAATTATATATCATTGTTGTACCAAGAACAAATAGAACATTGATTCCCATATCAAGACTTCAAATCTTGAATTATCTCCTTTTAATATTCCTTTATAATTCTTATTATTTCTATATCATAATAATTAAATAAGCAAAATTTTTTACCTGTAGTGATATTTTTTAGTTTCATATTTTGATTCTATTATTTAAAATTAGATCTATGATTAAAAACATAAATAGACTTGAAATATTGTAGGCACTAAAAAAATTATTGCGCATTACTATAAATTTCAAAAGCAATAACAAGTGAAGAATTTATCTGTTTGCAAAAGTTAATCAACAAATCTTGCCTGTTAAGTAAGTGGAGGTAAAAAGTAATTAATTTAGATACATTTATTGAGGTGTAGAAAATTAAGTGGTTGTCTAGTCGTTCATCAAATGTGCTTATCAATTACTGATACTCTCAACAAGGTCCGACTTAAGCGACCTTGTTCTCTATAGCTCGAATCAGTTTCTACAACCTTTTATTACAAGAAAGTAACTCATTTATACTTTTGTAATATTTATTTATCTTTTTTTTTTTAATTTTCAAAAACAAATATCAATTACTACAAAAAATGGTTTTTTTATTTAACGACCCTTTTCATATTCTTTATGGTTTTAAAAACAGAACTGAATCTATAATTATATAAATTTAATCTAAAAATATTAATATTCACTGGGGTTGTTCTTCTCACACAAAAGGAATTTTAAAATGGCTTCGCCAATGATACTAACTCGTGATTGCGAATATCATTTGTGTTTTATCAGAAATTACGTCAAGAAGTTAGTAATAAACAAAAGAGCTTTTTAGACCGAAACTCTGGATGAGTTTAATATTGTTATTACTGATCTTTTACTGTTAAATATTTTATGGACTCTATTTTGCAACTTAAGTAGAGTATAACTTGAGATAATGGGTACACTAAAAAAGTGGTTCGTCTTTTATAAATGATAAGAATAATTAATACTGTTGATACACGTGGTGGCTCAGTAGTTACCTTGGAGAACAGAAAGTTACTGTTTGCTAACAAATCCACCTTATCTGAACAATGTAACTAAGCCCACCTTGAATCACTTCGTAAATTGAAAGTCTCCAAAAAAGTAGAGCAGATTTCATTTATCATTCGTATTTAAAAAAATATTTTTTCTTCAAATAAGAGCTGTACAAAAAATGTTTACAAGTTGTAATTCTACTAAAATATTATTCAGAATTGTAATAATTAATATCAATTAATGAGAATAATTGAAAGTTGAATTATCTTTATTGAGATTAAATGATTAAAACTATTTTTCCTGATCATAGACAATTTGGTCTTTTGGGATTTAATAAATGAGATCAAAATTGGAAGTAAACAATCGAAAATACTGACAATTTTCCTGGAGGAAAATCGTAACGTGACATATTATTTTTGTTACTAACTTGTGCAAAGATGCTAAATAAAGTATGACGTCAAGCTACAATCTTGTACATCAAGTATCATTAGCATAAGCATGTGACCGCTGAAGTAATCGCAGCACGTGCATTTTTTTATTTAATGTGTATCTTTGAATATGCACCAGATTATTACCAATAATTTTGTAAGGAATATTATTATTGAAAATATTATTCTTAGAAAAATCGTCTTTTTGGGAATACAAAATAAATAGAAGTAAATATAACTGAACCAATTAATGCAATGTCAATAAAAGAGATTTTGGGACAATGAAATTGTGATTACCTTGCAAAATGTAAATTTCATTAAGTGACGCAATTCAAATATTAATAATGTCTTGAAGAAACACTTCTCTGTTTAATTGAAAAAGGCAAACAGTACATAAATTTGTATAATATTCAGATAACAAGTAAACAAATGAATTTTAAAAATTGTGTTTAGTTCATTTCGAATAAATAAAAATTTTTATTTTAGGCGATAAAGAAATTTAATCTAGAGATGTCCAGGACGAAAACATGATGTTCTCGTGCTTCCCGAGACCCAGTATTTTGAGCCAACGGGGTAGTATAAACCTAACTCCCCTACCCAGCAATGAAGAATCGATTTCTACAAGCAGTTATCACATTGTAAGTGTATTTTATTTAAAATTTAAAGAATTCAAAGAAAATATAATATTAAGACAACTATGGTTAAATAGCTGTCGATTTAATTTATATAAATAGTGATCAGATGTATTGATTATTTAAATTAAAAATTGTAATTTTCTTAAGAATCTGTATTTTCATTATTTTTTTTTAATGACAAAATTGGACAAAAAAACCAATTGCAGAACGGAAATACAAGAGAGCCTGTCGCAATGAGCTACAAGCATTCCGGTGAATCAGAATTCTATATCAGTGTTGTGAGTAAATTTCTACAATTTCAGTGCATCTGCAAAATGTAAATGATGCATCTAAGCTTATTTTAATTCTGCACTCTAATTCTTCTTTAATTTAAATACGACTTTTAACAATATTAACATATTTTTCTTACTAATTTTATTCGACTACGCTATTTACAAATGGTACTAATTAAGCTAATTAATGATCTAATTCTCCTTTTTCTATTTTTTAATTCACAATACAATTATTGTTAGAAAACTTGTCATTGGTAATTTTTAAATCTTTTTTTTTATAATGAAACAAGAAGGAAAATGATAAATAATCAGGTAAATAATCGAAAATGGAAAGAAATCATAGCTTGAAAATCATTTTTGAAATTGATTCTTATTTTTTCCGAAAATGTTAAACTTCAGATAAGATCGCATCCAGGATCCAGTGTTTTGAATGGAAATGGACCAATTTCTCAACCCAAAATTAAAAATAGAGCTCCTTCGCCCCCCTCCATATATATCCATCACGATGATAATGAAATTGAAAGTCAAAAAAATCGACTTTCGTCACCTCCTCCAACACCAGAATGGGAACAACCCCTAAGTAATCCGAGGGGTGGTGTCATTGGCAGGACACCAACACCCCCCTCTGCGCCTACACCTATTTATGAAAAAGATAATAGGTAAAAATATTATATGAATAAAAGAAAAATTCTTATTAGAAATTTGTCTATTTTTATATCCAAAAAGTTTTAATAATTTATTATAATAATTTTAAAATTCTACTTTTTTCCATTTGCTTTGAACTAGGATAAGAGCACCAATTGTTGGCACCTTTGTCTATTGTTGGCACTCCTAATTAATTTGTTTAAAACAATAGAAAAAATGCAAATATTTAACGTAATGTATTCGAGATACAATAATATGAGAAAAATAGGAGAAAAAAGATCATTTCCCTGTCGTTTAAAGCAAATTAGAAGGGGGTGCCAACAATAGGTGAACGTACCAACAATTGGTGCTTACCCTATTGCGACGGGATTTTTTTTTAGTATTTTAGCTTCGCCTTAATATATGCATAAATCAGATGGTAAAAAAATTAACAATTGAACAAAAACAGGTCGAGAGAACAAATCAAAAGGGCAATTTTGGAAAATGAATTTTTGGGTAATCTTGAAGAAAACCAGGTGGAAGCACTTGTTTCAGCCATGTATCCAAAACAAATACCACCAAATACGCTGGTAATCTGCGAAGGCGATATTGGTTAGTATTTTTTAAGATTCGAATACCAAATTTTAATTCTTAAAAAATTTCAAAAAAGTAATTAATACCAAAAAATATTTTTGTTAATTAGGTTCGCATTTGTACGTTTCTGCTGAGGGCGAGTTCGATATATATGAGGGTAGTAAATTCCAAAGAAGCTTTGGGCCTGGTGTTGCCTTTGGAGAACTAGCACTTTTATACAATACTAAGAGACTGCGTTCCATAAACGGTAATAACTTTTATCTCTCCTAAAAATATTTTTTATTACTATACATTTTTTTTAAATCCATTTTTCTATCCTAGTGAAGAAAGGTGGAAAAGTATGGGTACTGGACAGATCTGTATTTCTGACTGTGATGATGAGAAGTGCCCAAGAACGATTAGAGGGGAATGTTAGATTCCTCAGACAAGTCTCAGTACTTCAAAAACTTCCAGAACCAAAAGAACAAATACTGTCGAAAATCTCAGACTTATTGAGAGTCGTAAGTTCCATTTAAAATTGAAAAATGAAACACGAAATATCTTTCAAAATATATCTATTTGATAATTTAAATTTTTATTTGAAATGAAAGAATGAATGAAATGAAAACTTTTGAAAATAACAATTATTTAATAATTTTGTAGGAATTCTTTCCTGCGGAAGCTAGAATAGTTCGACAGGGGGAGAAAGGTGATAAATTTTACATCATAAGTGGTGGAAACGTTAGGATAACAAAAGACACAGATTATGGCGGAGAAGAAGAATTAGTAGTTCTTGGAAAAGGGCAATATTTTGGGGAAAAGGCACTTTATGATGACGAGGGCGATAATCGCAGACACGCAAATGCCATTGCTCTTGCACCAGTGGAGTGTCTAACTCTAGATAGAACGTAATTATTTATTTACATATATTATTTAAATACCAATCTAAATTTTTCTTATCAAATTTTTTTTTTTAGATCATTCCTGAATTATTTGGGAAGTCTCGACGAGATACGTAATAAAGACTGGCTAGCAGAGTACGAAAAACAAAAAAGATCCTTGACACCCAAAAAGTGGACCAATGAATATGCAGATTTAACTCTGGCCGATCTTCGAACAAAAGGTACCTTGGGAGTTGGAGGATTCGGTCGAGTAGAGCTCGTTGTTCCTGAAAAAGATCCAGAGAAAAGTTTTGCACTTAAAAAATTGAAAAAGAAGGTCATGGTCGACCAACAGCAACAGGAACACGTGCTGAATGAAAAACACATCATGCAGGCTTGTGATTCTCCATTCATATGCAAGTTAGTGTGAATCTTATTGTTAGTCATATTAATGAGAGTAACAGAAAATTTTAAAGCAAAATAACTTTTTGTATTTTTTAAACTATTTCTAAAATTAGAAATGATGAATCAAATCTTCTATTTTAATTTATTTTTCAGGCTTTATCGTACGTACAAAGACTCTAAGTATGTCTACTTCCTAATGGAAGTGTGTTTAGGAGGGGATGTTTGGACAACATTACAAAGAAGACGATTTTTTGATGATACAACTGCCCAGTTTATGGTTGGTTGTGTAATAGAAGCTCTGGATCATCTTCATTCTTTAAATATCGTTTACCGAGATCTGAAGCCTGAAAATCTGATGCTCGATAGTCGCGGTTATCTTAAACTGGTAAGAATTATTACTATACACTAATTTAATTTAATATTTACTATAAATTATTACCTATCCAGATCAAAAGTAAAAATTCGAAAATTGGTCTATTTTAGGTCGACTTTGGTTTTAGCAAAAAAATTGGACCAGCCAAAACTTGGACCTTTGCTGGAACACCAGAATACGTAGCACCAGAGATTATTTTGAACAAGGGACATGATAGGTAAATTGGGAATAAATAATTTTCTAACCCATTGATTTTGAAAGTGCAAAATAAAGTAGTATTCTTTTCTATTTTTTTTTTGTAAAACAGAGCAGTTGATTATTGGGCACTTGGAATATTAACACACGAGCTGTTGGTAGGAAAACCACCATTTCGAGGAGCAGATCACATGACAACTTACAATAAAATTCTCAAAGGAGTCGAAATGGTTGGAATTCCCAGCATTGTTAATAAAAATGCGAATAATTTGATAAAGAAACTCTTGAGACTAAATCCTTCAGAAAGACTTGGATATCAGCGTAACGGTATTCAAGATATTCGAGATCATAAGTAAGTTCAGTAAAATAAAATAAAATGACAGAAATAGAATAAATTTTACTACTTTTTAACATAAAAAATTGTATTCATTACTATACAGATGGTTCTCGAATTTCAACTGGGCAGCTTTACAGAGATTAGCATTACCTGCACCTATTGTACCAACAGTAAGAATTATAAATAATTATTATTTATTATTTAACATTAATTTGAATTTTAATAAATTTTTTATTTCATAGATAAGAAATCCTATTGATACAAGAAACTTCGAGAGATATCCACCCGATCGAGAATTACCACCAGACGAGTTTTCAGGCTGGGATATGGAATTTTAATAAGAAGGGGGAACATTTGACAAAAGAATCTCTGATGAGAATTTAGATACCTTTGGACATAATTGATAAAACTTATACAACTTCAGTGATAGTGCCTAAGAGAGACTCGATGATTATTCATCTTTGCAAATATTTTTTCAATGAAAAAGAATTTTGGATTCAAAATTAATATTCATTTAAAGCTGTGGGTTTCGAAGTAAAAGGTTCTTTTTTTTTGAATAAATGAAAGTGAATCAAATAATTGAATGTGGGATTCAATTATAACGTTTTTTGGAACATTAGAAAAAAGAAAATATATAGAAAAGAATCTAAGCATAATCTAAAAGTTTAGTATAATAATATTTTAGATTTATTTATAAAATTCATTAAACATGTGCCTTTATACCTTTTATATAGCTATAAGATTTATAAAATGAAATGGCTAATATTTATTTAAGAACCGAATATTGTGAAAAAAATGATAATTTAATTTAATTATCAATTATCTAGATACATATATAAAGTTAAGAATTCACAAGTGAATGCGACTGGAAAAAAATAAGGTTCTCAATATGAGCCTTGTTGATCCTGATCAATTTTATACATGTTAAATAAAGAAATGAGTAATATGAAAAACATCAATTATTTAAAATTCATTTCTTTGAATTGTTAACATTTTACTAAATAAGTATTAACAATTTCTTATTTTTCAATTTTTGGAAAACAGATATATCAAATATTTCAGACTAACTCGTTTGATAAATGGATTAACTGGAACAAAGTATACTAGAATCCAAGTGATAAGATTTATAACTCATGATGGATCGACTGATATCAAGGAATTATAAATACAGTAATAAAGCATATATAGACCAATAAGAAAGCTCTAAGATAATAATTTTACTACTCTCATTTCCAAACAGGTGCATCAGTCTCTTTTAATAAAAATGCAAAGCCTTTGATATTTATGAGTGACTCTCAAATTTGCTTCCTTTTCCAAAAAAAAATATCCTTTATTCTGGAATTTTGTGATGATTATCTTCCTCCTTAATATTTTGTAAATTTATAGTTTGCATCAAGTTTTTTAGTCAAGAACTAAAAATATGTGAATAAATACTTAACAATAATCAATAAAAAATTTTTCGACATACTGCAAATAATCCACAGGAGTGTTTTCATTGCGTGGAAATTCTTTTTTTTTAATTTGAATTAGATTTTATGGTTAAATTGTAATCATTCAAAATTTAAATAATTTTAATGTTGAAACTTGTCGGTTTTTTTCCGAATCATTCCGAAATTTGTATCCGAACCAAACAGTTTCATTCCGATCTAATCCTAAGGAAGTTTTCAATCCGAATTAATCCGAGGTCCATTCAAAATCAATCCGAATTAATCAGAACTTTCAATCCGAATGATTCCGGTCAATCAGAATGAATCCAAACATTCAATCCGAATAAATCCGGTCAATCCGATGAATCCGAATCTATCCGAATTTTTCGGAATCAATCGGGTTGAATCGGATAGACTGGATTCATTCCGATTGGCCGGATTCATTAGAATTGAAAGTTCGGATTAATTCGGATTGACCGGAATCATTCGGATTTAAAGTTCGGATTAATTCTGATTAATTCGGATTGACCGGATTAATTCCGGTTACAAGTTCGAATTGATTTTGAATGGGCCTCGGATTAATTCGTATTGAAAATTTCCTTCGGATTAGATAGGAATGGAATTATTTGGTTCGGATATAAATTCCGAAATGATTCGAAAAATTTCGGATTGGTTCAGAATAAATTTCAATTCGAAACTTTCGCTAGGGCTACTTGTCCTCTTATTGGTCCACAGAACGCTATCAATGATGTCTGACTTCTGCAACGTCTTCAGGCGTTACTTTAGAGAAATACTCAACTGATGATTCACGTATAATATTATCAAAGAATATACCAGAATTTTTTAATCTACTTTCACTATAAACTACATTCTCCATAAGATATAATAAATAGGAAATACAGTCAACATGAATGTATTTAAAAAGATTTTCTCGCAGAATGGAGTAGTTCTGGGATTGCGATCTTCAAAACTCATGTCTACTAATTCTGCAGAAAGTGTTTTAACCGAGTCTATCCCATTCTCAAAGGACTTTCTTTTTCGACAGGTAAGTCGACATTTTATATCAAATGAATGTAATTTATTGCGACTGTATGTGAATTATTTTTTGTTTTTAATATCATTTAATATCGATATAAAAGATTCTTGAACTAAGCATGCGCAAAACATTGACATGTTCTAGGAGCGCGCTTTTCGAAATCTTGATCACTTGCAATTGGTCAGGAATTATTGTTTAAAATGATAGAATTGATGAAGTAATATTAGAATGATGTTTAATCATCTTTAAAGTAAGCTGAATAAATCTTACGATACGGAAAATTTGCAGTACTTTGATCCTGTCTCCAGCACTTACACATATTTATTAGCCGATGTCCAATGCAAGCAAGCAATTTTTATTGACCCCGTTTTAGAATGGGCCAAACGAGATTCAAAAATAATCAAAGAATTGGGCCTCTCTTTAAAATATGCGGGTGAGTATCCCGAAGAAAATTTGTTATTTATTTTGATTTACCTGAAAAAAGCAATTTAAAAACCTCAATCTTTTTATTTTATTTTTAGTGAACACACACATGCATGCTGATCATGTAACAGGAACAGGAAAGTTAAAATCCTTGTTGCCTGGTTGTCGATCAGTGATATCTCGCAGAAGTGGAGCTCAAGCTGATGTTCATTTAGATCCTGAGGATACAATCACATTTGGCAGACATCACATCGACTGCTTTCCAACTCCAGGGCACACAGAAGGTTGCCAATAAATAAATTATTTCGAAAAATATGTGGTATATTTTTTTGTTTAATTTATTAAAATGTGTATTTTCTTTAATTAATTAGGCTGCATGACACTTGTATGCAAAGAGCAAGGAATAGCCTTTACTGGAGACACTTTACTTATTCGGGGATGTGGAAGAACAGATTTTCAGGTTCGTATTGAGATAGTAAAACTGAATATTTCTATTCTGTTTTTTATTAATAAAATTATTTGTATTTTTTAAAGCTTCAAGATTTGGATTAATTTTCAGGGAGGATCAGCTGAAACACTGTATAACTCTGTGCACTCAGTAATATTCAAATTGCCAGAAAACTTTCGACTTTATCCGGCTCATGATTATAATGGGAGAACAGTGACTACAGTGGCTGAAGAAAAAAAATTGAATCCTCGATTGACAAAGTCACTTGATCATTTTGTAGAAACGATGAAAAACTTAAATCTGCCTTATCCGAAAATGATTGGTAAGCCACTCTTTAGGCAATGTCTTATTTAATATCATTTGTTTTCATAGAAATAAAATCTCAGTACTGGTGAGCACATTTAAAAATCTTGTTGAACCTGAAGAAAAGTATAAATTATCAATTATAAATGCAGTGATAAATAAACAAAATAAAATTTATTTAATTTATTGTTTCAGATAAAGCTGTACCAGCCAATAAAGTTTGTGGATTGTTTGAAGTCGAGCAAGAGAAGAAAATGTAAACTACCAATCAAATTTATAATTATTTAAGAAACTTTTGAAAATTCCGCATTTGATACGTATTTTAGGAGAATAATTTTAAGTAAATAATTCAATCAAAGTTACAGAGTTACAGATATTAAAAAATTTGAAAATCGCTGAATATCTTATACGAATAATACTGTTAATAATTAATCATTAATAATAATAATAATAATAATAATAATAATAATATATATATA
>JAUESH010000043.1:6145930-6183615 GCA_032275165.1 Synergus magnus
ACTGAGAATCAGTGGAATTTGACTGGGAATCAGTGAAATTTCACTGATTTTTCACTGATTCAAGTTTAGAGAGTATGTTAAATATTAAATGTTTTGAAAGCTTACCTTGTAATTTAAATAACTTGTCTAATTTTGCGCCCACAGCACATCAAGTGAAACTTGATTTGCCTCCTCCCACAATGTAGTGGTTACGAACTTTCTAACTATCCCTTATACATACGAGAAATGTGTGTATAAAGTTCTAAACATATTTTCAAGCTGTCACTAAAGTGAGAAACATCCAGTTCGTATGTAGACATGAACATATAACGTCTCTTCCTGAGATTGCAAGTGACTATAAAAGATCGAACTTTTATATACGAAAAGAAAATACGAAGTTTTCATTGTCAAAAACAAAAACGATGTCTCAAATTGGAAAAATATTATTTATATACACTTCAGATTGGCGATTCGGCGGACAATTTCAAATTCCCCGTGATTTCCCGGTTTTTCCCGGTCAAGTTTCTCAATTTTCCCGGTCAACTAAAAGTAACATATTTATATTTACCACAAAGCGGGAAGATTTATTTTAATTAATGTCTTTCATTCTAAACATCCTGATAATACAATAGAGCAAAAAATTGCGAAATTTTTTTTTTATAATGGAAAAAATAAAAATACTTTCTCTCTTTATAGATAATTATTAAAAGAATGAAAACTTGAATTTGAGTACGATCAGAAGTAAACTCCCGGTCTTCTAATTACTCTCTAAATCTGAATCAGCGGAATTTTCGCTGGTTCGCAGCCTAAAGTATACCACTGACTCAATCAGCGTATATACGCTGATGAAACAGTGAATTTCACGCCCTCTATCAGCGAAATTTCGCTGATTCATCAGCGTATATGCACTGATTGAATCAGTGGTATACTTTAGGCTGCGAACCAACGAAATTCCGCTGATTCAGATTTAGAGAGTATATATAAATAGAATCGAGCACATATTCATAAAGCTATAGAAAAAAATTGATTGCACTATAAAATTATAGTTTGCATACAAAATCGTTGGAGCTTTCTTGTTATATCCTCACAGTTTATGAACTTATGCTTGAAGTACCAGTAAAATATATATGTATACATGACGAAGCTATATGGTTTTGAGTTTATTATATATATAGTCATCTATATCATAATCATGTACTGGTCAAATTTGCAATGCTGCATCAAGTTTCGATGTATATGCATATTCTGCAAACAGTAAACCAGACCTTTCGTAGTTATAAAGTCCAATATAATTGATCCCGTCAGCTACAGAGGCTCAGAATATGTTTGCATGTTTGCATGTTTCCTACTTTCCGAGTATATATAACACACATAATTCGTGAGGTTTTCCTTTTAGAAAATTCACTATTCTTACAAAAAATTCTTGATTGTGAGTGATGTGATGAAAGGAGGGTCGCTTTTTTTCCTCTGAATTTTCTCACCTATTTCCTGAGGTTGCTGAATTTCTGAATACAGATCAAGATTCAGGGAAGGGCAACTTACGTTCTTAAAATAGATATATTCGACCTAAATTGAAATATTATAGGATATATCCCTTTTTACATGTTACAATGTTTCACTGAAACTTTTTAGCATTAATATTTTTATCATTCTCTGCAGCAAGTGTTTTTCATTTCAATTTTTCTTTCGACATAAATCTTGAAAGATAGAAGAGACATTTGCAAGTGAATTGTCCCCTCCAAAACACTGAAAGAATCTGATCCTCGCAATTTTTTATCAAGAATTATACCAATGAATATCGCTTACTTGCTGAAGATGAGGGTTTTGACTGAGAATGATTACTTTCATGAGCTAAACATGAAACTTCGTTATGATATGTCTTCTTATTAAGAACACTGCATGATACCGTGCCAAGAAAGTGCCATTTTTCTTATGCATAGCAATCATTTCTTATAAGTGAATGAAAAAAAAAAACGAGAAATAAAAGTTCAAAAAGAAGATATGTAGTAAAATCTTTTTTTATTATGCTGATAATACTACAGTACTCTATAATCATTAAATGATAATTATTAATTCCCATTTATCGTTGCTGTATTCCAGAAGGCTTAAGATTGAATAGTGATTGATTATTTCAATTCAATGAGCGAAATTTGATTGCGCGATTAGTTATCAATCTAATGCAAGTGGCTCGCTGAAATAACAGTGTCTAAATCGTGGATTGATTAATGTTGTTTGAACTACGTGCTCATTGCAAGAGCTGCGCCCTAATATAGTTTTACACTTGCGTCCTTAATAACTTAGAGCATATTCTATAGATATTAGAAAACGATCGATACTACAGTTTCTGATCATATATGTAATATAATATCCCTTGAACTGCAGCAAAAGTAATTTATAAATCAAAATATAATTTAAAAAAAAGGATCATTCATATATTATAATTTCGTTTTTATTGAATTCGGTTTTTAATGAGCATTGATTTGTACTTATGGTAGAATATTATACAATTTAATTGTATCTAATTGGAAAAGTAAAGTAATAATTCAATTTTGAAATTAGTCTTCTGGATTATGGATTGAAACCGAAAGTAAATACGTCTACGAGATAAAAATGAAGGATATTATTACCCAGAAGAAAATTTCTCAGTAATGATCGATTAAAGAAAGATCTTATGACAATAATTGGAAAAACCTTTTAAAAAATAGTTACTTAACTACTTGGTGCTTCTTCATATCTTGTCATTAATTTTTAAGAGCACACGTGATTATAAATATATGCAATATTATTTTAATAATATGAATTTCTTGGATTATTTTATATTATCTAAAAGGAACAACATCTTTTTGCCGAAAAACCAAAATCCCGAATATGAAAAAATACCGAAAAAATTTGAAACTTCGATAATTCTCCATTTTCGGTAATATTATTTTTATTCGGGAACTTGAAATTTCGGAAATCTGCATTTTTCGGGAATTTGATTTTCGTTTTTCGGCAAGAAGATGTTGTCCCATCTAAAATTTAAAAAATTTGGTTATCTGTTAAGCCAAACTGTGCAAACTATTTGCAACTAAGTAAATTTTTAATCAATATTCCCGGTTTATGAAAGTTTCGTCTGATTAAGGTCCTATGTCCTCAGGGATTTATATAATGCACTATCCATTCATACTATAACTTCCAAACTTTTGTATCCATAAAATTGGCGCATGAACAATTTTGAAAAGTTTGGGGAAAAGTTGAGATTAATTCAAATCGAAATTTATTTAAATATTTAGAAATATTTCCGTACCACAAGATTAATTTAGAAAGATTGATAACAATACATATTAAACATTTATTCAATACTGGAATCCTTTTATAAGCATTCAAATATTTAAAAAAAATTTCAAATATATTTTGAAGACGGAAAACAATCTTCCGTCATAAATCCTTCAGCTTACACTCTTAATAACTCTGCAAGCATTCCAATCCCCTTTTAATCTAAGTCAAAGGAAGTTGGATCCCATGGCAATTTAAATATGTTTTTCAGTGTGGTTCTAATTTTTTAATTTTGAAACTGGAGGAAGTTCAGTAATCAGAAAGTTGGTAATTATAGATGTCAAATTATCAACAGTCAAAGGAAATGAGGTCGAAATAAAATAACGAACATTGCGACCCATGGAAAGTTAGACACCTTCTCATTGACGTTGACCAAGTTATTAAGTAAGTTATAACAACTTTTGCAGATATAAGGTGTAATCAAGAAAGCTTCGCAAGGAGAATAGAGTGTTTGCATAGTACACAAGAGACATAAAATTTCCAATAAACGGAATATCATCGGGAAATTTATAATTCATCACCTAGTACATGAAGTTGAAACCAATATACAATAAAAAGTTGATAATAATTTCAAACTTTTTCGTTTGTAAAATGAGTGACAGCAATAAATGTTTCATTTGTTACTTCCTCGATCTAATATTTCTTTCAATTTATTTTATTTTTAGATTCAGCACCATTTTCCTAAGAAGCTTAAGCCATGGAGGACGTACATGTCACTTCAGCGTTAAGCTCGTCTGAAAGCGATGATGAGCGTTATAACAATACCTTGGAGATGGATCAGATGACAGAGATCTTCCGTGGTTTTTACGAAAATTTCAATAACGAGACAAATTATTTATTGATCACACTCTACATACCAGTTATTGTCCTCGCTGTGACGGCCAATATTCTCGTCATAGTGGTCGTGTTCAAGTATCACTACATGCGAAGGTATTTATGCACTAACATTATTTGCATAAGATTTATGTCAGCTGTAACAGCTGACATAAATCATTTGGAAACAGTTGCAAAAGTAACTGTTTTTATAACAAACATAAATTATGAGCCTTTTATTTATTGAAATTAACTAAACCTGAATTATCTCATCAAAGCTGGTAATCAACTTTACCAATATAATCATAAAATTGGGGTAATATTTCTCTTTAATGTGTGCAAATGAGCTCAGGTACGCTAAGGGGAGTAGATAAGTAATTAGGTCAATTTTGATAATTTGTGTTTCTGGATTGCTGTAAATATTACAGCAGATCGCGCTTTAAATGAGAGGTGTTAGCTTCCTGCAACCTTTTCGAATCGATTGAATAATGCATATGTTTGCATCTACTTTTTTTTCATAAAATCAAGTGAGACACACAATTCGAATCACTTATGTCTGAATAAAAAAATGGAAACTCCGGATAAAACGATAGTAGACAAGATAATTATTTTAGGATTTAATTTGATGGACAGTATATTACTTTGGAAAAAAGGTAGAGGCATTGTAATCATTATAGGCTTGTTATATAGACAGAGACATGACACTCTCATTTTTCTGGATTAAATATATGTGATGAATGGAAAAAAATTAAGTGTGATGCTAATCTAAACAATTTTGTTAAAAGTTTTAAAAAAAATTTTTAAGTTTAAAAAACTGTATGTCATTGATACCCATGCCAAGGAAATAAACTTTAACAGGAAGAGTTTTACAACGTGCAATTTTTTGTGGAGGTTCGAGAGTAAATGAGCTTAAAACTCATCGCTGGATTCTAAATATAATCTGAGTCCGAAAATTTGTGAAAACAGATATCGAAAAGAGCTTATAGTCTTAACTTTGCTTTCTTCTCTCTGTTTTCGATTACATGCCAATTCTGAAATATAGGGAAACGAAACTCAACAAATCCGCATATCGTGTTTTAATGCTTCTGCTAGAAAGAAAACATTCCAGTATGTAAATGCAGCAGTAGATTAAAAAGATTTTCCTTTAAAAAAAATTCAGCATTTTGTGACTGATACGTAATCAAAATATATCATTACAATGTAAATATTCTCTCTAAATCTGAATTAGTGAAAAGTCGGTAACTAATTTACTTTAGTGAAAATTTTTACAAATTATTATTTGTATTTCAGTATTTGATTTAGTAGTTTTCAACTTTTCACTAAAGTTTTAGTCAAAAATTAGTGACCGATTTTCACTAATTCAGGTTTAGAGAGTTTTATTTATTTATTTAGTATTTAGAAGTTATAGAAACTTAGTATATACGAAGATATATTTGTTCCTAAGATTTGCAAACGGAATCCTGCCAAGTGATAAACAACCCTTAATTACTCGACTACGGTCGATTGTTTAATTGCTATTGCTTCTGCTATGTCGTCGCAGTAATTGCCGCTTCTGAGATATTTTCTTCTCTAATCACAGAAGATCTTCATTTGATGACGTCGTATTCCTGGCAAAGGAAAAAGTAACAGAAAAACAACTTAGACTTTGAAGAAACCAAAGGGTATCTTATTTCCATGAGACAATTTTCATAAAAATTATTTTTATCTCGGAAAATAAAAATATTTTTTGATGAGTAGACGTTTCTTCTGCTAGAGCTTTTCTCGCATAAAAAAATTGTTCAGAAAATTCTCAAAAGAAACACTGGAGAAAAATTAATCGACAATTATTATTAAAAAAATGTTTTTATTCATCATTTATTGGTCTAGTCTGTGCGACGTGTAAATGATAATGGAATTTTGCTATTCTGTGCACTAAATTAGAGTTTTTTATCTACTTATTTTATGGAGTAAAGTTTTGTAGCAGTTGGAGAGAAATCATCGGCTGCAGTGTAAACTTGCTGAATCCGTTTCCTCGTTTAATCAAACACTGACCTCCATTAATCGGCGCGAAAGGTCGGCAGTGGGTGGTTCTCCGAATTTTTCTTTCTGTGACAAATAAAAAATTCTATTATTATCATTTATCCATTATTATCAATTATTATTTCATTTGGAAATATCTAATACTGAAAAATAAACATAAATAATCAATTGACTTCCTTGAAACTTCGAGAATCGACTAACTTTTCTTTATTATAGATTTAATATAAGAAAAGCCAGTGCAGAAGAAAATTGTGACATTTCTGTGGCATGTACGTTTGTTTATACGTTAGTCTATATTCCAGTATTCGATTTATTTTGAAATGAAATACTGTATTTTTAATACAAAAAATTGTTCTATCTTTATACAATTATCAGCGATAATTTCAACTTTCTTCCTTACCTTTTCTCTTAGCTATTCTTTAATATTTTTCTCTCTATATTTTTCCATTTTTCCACTGGACGAGAGTGAATCTATTTTTCTGGGGAAAAAAATAAATCAAAATATTTTCTTTTAATATATTGATAGAAATTAGCGTATTGAATAAAATCACATTCGAGGGATTATGAACACGTGCACCTTGACGAAGTGCTGTTTTAATTCGGTATCCGTTTCTGGTCTGACAGCTCTGATATGCTAAAACGAGTAATTGCCAATTCAAAAGGGGGAAACGACGCGCGAGACAAATCGGTGCCTGTTTCTATAGCTTGCGCTCTATATACAACCGAATTCAATCAAACAAACTGAAATAACTGAACAGAATTTAACAAGGAAGTTTTCTTACTGATTAAGTGATATACATTTTAAAATCAAATTAAGATTATCTATTTGTTTCCTAAACTGTCTCCCCAACGGGCACGACATTTAAGGACGTTTTTAGAACGTTCTAAAGACATTTTTAGAACGTCCAAAAAACGTCATAAGTCAGGTCAAAAAACGTCCGATGTTCCAAATACGTTCTAAAAACGTCTTTGGAACATTGTATGTTTTTAGAACGTTATTTGGCCTGACTTAGGATGTTTTTAGGACGTCCTAAAAACGTCTTGAGACACTCGTGCCCGCTGGGGATCGTTATTTGCCTCCTTTTTAAATTTTAAAATCGACTTTTGTTTCTTTGATTAAAAATCAGTGAAATTAATCATAAATCTTTCCTAAAAGTGCAAAATTAAAACATCTGTGTGAAAATCTTATATAAAAATGACCTTTATCCAGTATTTGTTTGAGGAGACGAAAATAACATTGTAATCTTTGATATAAATAAGTCATGTCGCATCGAGGCAATCGACTTTGATAGAATTGTAGTTAGGAAGGTCAAGACGTCGCGCTCCTCAGGCTTTAATGAAGATGTCTCTTATTGGAAATCCTGTAATAGGTCACTTTAATTGGATATATATTATTAGCACAACCATTTTATTTTTATTTTTCATTTCTAAATTGATCAATTATGCTTGTTTTAACTATACTAGTAACTCATTTTGCTAAAAAGATTCAGAGGGTTCTAAACAATTTCAAATCAAAAGATTTAAAAATTTTTTAAGGTATTTCAAAAGTATGCAAAATAATTCAGTTTTTAATTTTTGAAATCTAAAAACTTGTAGATTCCTGATCTAATTTCAGGAATCTCATTAAGTTTCATAAAATTCTTTAAAATCCCTTTAACACCCTACAAAATCTACTGATATCCCTTATAAAATATCTGAAAATCACAATAAATTTCAAAAAATTCCTTGAAATACCGTAAAATCCTTTCATTTTTCTAAAATTTCAATAAATTTCGACAACAATGTGTTCGATATTTTCGAGATATATGGTAACATCGCTTTTTTTTAGATAGGATTTTTATTTAATGAAGAAGATAAAAGGAGATAGTGCCTATTATTGGTCCAGAATATCCAATTGAATTGAATTTTCCTGAGGAATATTCTACGCTTATCAGTCGATAAATATTATTATCAAAAGGTAGTTTTTATTTAAAAACTGAACAGAATACATAATTTTTAAAACTTAAAATGAAGGGTGTTATATTTAAATGTAAAGACTAGATTTCATAATATGCAAATTAGATTTGCATATTATAATAATATTTATTATTTAAATCAATGTAAAGAAATATTATATAGAACTCTGAATAATAAATTGTGTTATAAATAAAATCGCGTGGGCTATTGTGCAGAAAAGCATTCATTAATGTCTGACTGAAAAGGAGCGTTACTACTTACACGTAAGGTTCGCGACATAGTCTAACACAAATGAATATAACAGTATTGCATTCTTTCAAAACATCTTTTTTTAAAAATCATCTCACAAGATTAGAATACCAAAAATTCAATTTGGAAAATGATGATTTATTTATAAGATTCTATTTATAAAGGTCATTGTTTCCCTTCTTCAAGAATAAAGCATGATATTTTTCTGATTCAGTTTGCATAGAACATTATACAAATACAGTCTGTTACAAATTCCTTCTTCTTGAATAATCATTTAGACTATTTAATTTAAATAAATTGTAAACTCGAGCTAAATTAATCAATCGAATTTTCTCCAGCTCCATTGAAGTAGAGGCAATAAATTTTTCAAGTTGGTTAATTTCTTGTGGAAATGAAAGGAATTAAACGAACCTGTTCACTCTTTATTTTTACTTATTAGAGATAAATAAAATTCTGTTGAATTCACTGCAATTCAATTTTATATGCATAAATATAAATATCAAGCAGAAACTACTAATTTTGTTTTAGTGTGACGAACTACTTCGTGGTAAATTTGTCGATCGCTGATCTTTTAGTGACCATGATCTGCATGCCCATGGCTGTGAGTCAAGCGGTTTCCATTATATGGGTCTACGGTGAAATCATGTGCAAGCTCTTCTTCTATCTTCAAGGTATGTTTAGACACATCAACGAGACTGAACCTTGACCCAAACGAGCCATTGATTTCAAAGTCAGCCGATTGTCAAGAAAATAAGGTAAAACATATGTATACGTTTTATCTTTTATAGTAAACTCAAGAAATTGTTTTCGTCTTCCCGACTTCAGCCACGCAACAGATCTCATATCAATGCGAGGCCAACGAAGGCATTTCCATTCATTCCTTCTTTTATTTTGGTTCCGCTTTCCTTTTATCCTCTAAATTGCGATTTAACATTATGGAAGAAAATAAACTTTAGTATACCCCTAGAATGTTTGATATGATATTTTTAAACCAATTTGGTATAATTGAATTAAATTTCCACATTAAACTGTTTGACGAAAATAGATCTCATAACTGACTTTTATAATGCCTGCGATTCTTGTAGCGACGTTCATTTACGGAAAATGTCCCCATGCCGCATCCCAAACTAGTTTTACATTTTTATACCATATGTACCCTTCGTCATTTGTGGTTGAATCAGAAGAGGGGAGAATTCTGGGATGTATAGCGAGCCTAGGAAAGTGATAAGGAATCGTGAGCTATGCATAAAACATAGAGCTCGGTTCCCATCGGCATCTTAAATAAAGTGACCTGCGACCTCTCGATGCAGCTTCCACGTTAATTTAATACTCTGACCTTTGTTACTGAGAATATATGAGAGTTTTGGCTACCTTTATCCATTTTCCTATATACTCATTTTAACTCAAAAACAATATTTTGCCTCAACTGATGCAAATCCTACACTTTAAATTTTAAATATTTAGAAATGAAGCTTTTTATAGATCTGGATGTTTAAACAATTAAGCAGATTCCGAACGTTATGCTTTTTATGAAAACATAATGTTAAATAACTCTTGACTTAGAATCACTTAAAATATAGTGTTTCGAAATACAAAATATATTTTACACAGTTGAGTAAAAGAACATTTTTCCTCATGTATGCATAGATATATGTAGTATCTTTATGTAGAAATTTTGAAACAGTTTCGGGCCATAAAAATGGTCATATAAAACATCCATAAATGTGATCCAAAATCATTGTGCTGCTTTATGTGAACATAACTTTATACACTTTATACGCTGAGATTTATTATTTTAGAATCCTCCAACAAATGGCGATAAAATTATATTTCAACAAATACTTAAATGCAAACACGGAATATACAATTTGCAATTTTGTCTTTTATGAATTTCTTTTATATTCACACACTTCACTTTATCCTCGATAAAATGGAGATTGAGATTTTTTATCTACCAACAGAATCGTTTTTTATTCTATGAGTTTTTTTAACATCAATTTTCCACATGAAATTATTGCATCGGGTTAAAAATATACAGAAATATATATTTTTATCTCGCATCGTATACTTAATTTCCTGCTCACGTCTTCCATTCATTTTATATTACTGAGAACATTTTTCCTCTAATAATATACTGTTTATTTACCGCTGACGTAGTTTCGTAAAGTCGACAGCTTCAGTATAAAAATTAACTGAATAGTGGATAAGTTGTATAATTACTTTATACCTTATTATTTTCATGTAGTAACTGCAGCTTTAAATCTAATAAATCTAAGAAGAAAGGATCAGATATTTTGATTAAGTTCCCATTAAAAGGTAGATTTAATACCAATTTTATATTTTAATATAAAATGGTTAAACATAAAATGGTCTTAAAAATAAGTTTCTTCTTATTTGTTTATTTTTGAACTCAAAAGTGGAGAAAAAATTAAAGAAGTTTCCATCTGTAAGTCAGAAGTTAGAGGTTTTAAAAGCTGCACTTTGAAACTTCGAATACAGTTTATTTTTATGTCTCTCTCAAGCTGAATTAGTAAGAAGTTGCTAATGAAATAGTACTGTGAAATAGCTAGTGAAATATTGCGTTTAATAATTAATTTTAGTAAGCATTTTCACTATAAATTAGTTAAAAACTACTAATTCATTCAGTACGGGTAAATAAATAATAAATAATTACTAAATCAATTAATAACTTCTTACTAATTCAGATTGAGAGTACAAGAAAACATGAGGGTAACTACAGTCTATAAAATGTTACGTGAGAAGAATGTGCTTTACAAAAAAAATTGCTGCCCTTTGTCACCAATGTACTCTATGACCTATATATATGTTTACTTTAAAAGCTTCCCATTTCCTAGGATTCGTCTTTCAAATAGCCCCTTAAAGTAGAGAAATCCATCTGAATTTGTTCAAGTCGTAATGCAGAAAGGCTTGTGGTATCGAGAATATATGTACATATTTTCATTTAATGAATTCTGATCTCATTTACTATATTAATGAAAATTTTTTATTTGTTTACAGGTGTTGCAGTAGCAGCTTCAGTTTTCACGATCACTGCAATGAGTATTGATAGGTATCTAGCAATCAGAAGTCCCATCGCATTTCGAAGAGTCTTTAATAGAAAGAGTACAATTATGGTGATCATTACCCTGTGGGCAGTCTCCTTAACAATCTTCGCACCTATTTTGAGAGCAGTAAGTCTGTATAATTTTCTCCTGAATAATAAAAATTACTGGAATGTTTAATTGGCACAAAGGTTATTCCAAGTTTTCCCTTGAAAGAAAAGAGAAAAACTTGAGTGTATTGAGTAGAAAGAAACTTTTATTGTCAGCAAAATTTTAGAACTAACGATCCAGCAACTAAAGGGCACTCGAGTGTTAGAAAGATGATTAACACGTCTTCCCACCCTTAAACTTTCAACGTTATTTTAACATCCTAGGCACGTTTTACTAGAACTGGCATCTGTGTTAGTTGCCCACGTACTTTTCCTTTAACTTCTACTATATTTGCTCGTCAGAAAAATTAAGAAACTTTTACAAGAAATAGAATTTGGTGTGGGATTTAAACTGACTGAATTACTGTTACTTTATAGAAATTTTTCTCTAACAAGATTCACTACACAATTTACGGAATAAAGTATGTATATTATTATTTAATCTAATCCCTGTCTTTTTCGAATCATCTTTAATAGATTTGGGAAAGTTCCAGAAAATAAGGGGAGATTGGATGCAATTTTGAAAAGTATGTCGATACAAACATACGACTGTTATATTCTCTCTGATATTTATTGGACCAGTGAGATCTCCCCAAGCACTCTATCTTGATGGAATTTTTTGATATTGCCATTTTTTATTTTAAATTCATTGTTTCAATGATTTTTCCTCTTATTCCAACTAAAAAAGACAGACGTACTATAATTTGATAAAAGTAATCTGTATTTAAAAAATGAGCAAGTTTAAAATTAGATACAAATTTTTAGGTCAATCTTCAGAGTCCGATAACTGACCTGGACAACATAACTCTCGTTGGCCGATGGGCCAATGAAAATGATGTTCAAACATTAAAACCACCACAGTTTTATGTTTGCTCAGAAGATTTCAAATCCTTGGGTATTCACGCCCATATTTTTGGGGCCGCCTGTTTCGTACTTGTTTATGCTATACCTGGTGAGTTGAAAAATAACTCAATTAATCTATTCGAATATCGATATAAATGCACTTTATAAAATGCACTTTATATCACATCAGGTTTTATCGTCATCATGGCCTATTCGATGATGGGTCGAACCCTTTGCGCAAGAAAACCACCCTTTGATTGCGATAGTATCGAGGGTAGTGCCAGCTCGCAACAGGTTAGTTCAAACTTATATTCGAAGAGAAAATAAAAGTCTTTACCGTACATTTCTTCAGCAAATAAAGAGAATCGAAGCCTCTTAATTATCTGGTTTTTCCTTATGCTAATTTACAATTTCATTTAAGTAAAAAAACCTTCTTTGGAAGCTCATCAATTTTTAAAAGCATTAAAATTCTGTAAATATTCTGTAATGTGCATTTTTTTAAAGAAATTATTCTCCATCCAACAAAGAAAATCTCGGTTATATTAAAGTAATGAAAAAATTATTTTCGCGAGCTTTTCTTACGACTACAATAATTTAGTACAACTGATTTATGATATTTTGCGCGTTCGTGCAAGAACCCATGCGTAAGAAAATTCAGTCAAGATTAATCGTGGAAAATAATTCACTCTGCGAGTTGAACAAAAAAGATAAGAAAATGCTTTCTCGAGTCATGTGACTTTGTACATGCGTAAATCGATTTCTACGTCAAGAATATTCTAATTAAGAAAAAAAGGTGAAATTATTCATCAAACGACTTTATTCTATAAGTTTACATTTTTGCATACCCCCAGTAAATTGACTTGCACTATATTTAAACTTCAGTGCTAATATTGATCAATGTTAACAAGATCTTAGGATTAGTTATGCGAATTAATTACCTTCCCAAGAAGGATGCACGGCTTAGTAGAGCGTAAACTTACACGTCCTGACGCTTTGCTTCATTAGAGAGCATTCATAGTTGACGCTTCGAATAAAAATTATAAACTTCAGAGCCCTTTAATTTTGATTAGCGCAAACAAAAAAATCCATCCCTTTTTTCATCAACACCAAAGACAGAAAATTATAGCCTCAGATAATGGAAAAAAATATATATATTTAAATCTTCTTGATCTTCAACAAAATATAAAATCTCTTTATTTGATAAAAGCCGGAGGAAACAAGAAAATGTTTTCTCATTTCTGTTACTCAATTTGAAATGTCAAGCTAGTAGAGGAAAACTCAGACAAGTAAATAATTTTCTTTGTCAACAGGGATTTAGACTGGTTCGTGAAAGACGACGAGTTGCCTGGATCCTACTTTTGCTTGCAGTGCTATTTGCTCTTTGTTGGTTACCTTACAACGTACTCCGACTACTAGTCGATCTAGGGGTGATCAGTGAGTACATATTTCCTCAGGCAATTTGGTGTTTGATAACTTTGAACATTTCAATTCAAAATAAAGTTTGAAAGCATTATTTCGTATGTAGAATTCTATAACAAAGCAATCGGAAAAACTTTTTTGAATCTTTTATAGCATCTCTTCTTTCGGACGATCCGAAATAAAATACCTCTCATCGAAACTTTCCCCCGATTCTTGTTTTGGTTTCTACCGATTCGTATTCTTCTTGACGATCCAATAAAAGTTACAGGAGATAAAAAAAATTGTTTGCAGGTGAAGGAAGGACCATATCAGATGTGCTATCGTACTGTCTATTTCTTGGGCACGCAAACAGCGCGCTCAATCCCATCGTATACTGTTTTATGACACGAAATTTCCGGAGGAGTGTGTCAGAAATCCTCTGCCGGAGTCCCCATGGACTATCACGTCGAAAACCCCATCGCAAAGTAAGTCTTGACTCTACTCTGATTGAGTTGCTGCTAAAATGTAACTCCTCATAAAACGTTTTGAGGTGTAAACGAAAAAATAAGACTCTTCAGGGAATAGGTAGTTTCGTCTGATAACAAAAATGCAGAGATAAAGTGTGATTTAAATTGACAGGCTTTTTTTACATGTTTCCCTCAGAAAATTTCTATATATATGTGGGGCATTCCATGCCAAATCGACCACTTTTGACCCCGATCCCTTTCTATTTGGCCAAAACTTTTTTATCATTTTCTACCCTGTTGAAAACATTTTTCAGAATTTTTTTTACCTAATCCAAAAAAAGTTATGGGTTTTTCAAAAAATGGCTTTTTTTTCTTCAAATTTTTGTTTTTAAATGTACTTTTCAGAAAAAAATTTATAAAAATTATACAGATCCATGTTCAACGTTTTTTTTTTTTTTTGAAATTTTCGGAAAAAACGGAAATTTCGAGATGATTGTCATTTTTAATTAAAAAAAATTTTTTTTTAATAAAAAACTTTGACATTTTCCGCAAATTCTCTGAAATTTTCAGAGTGGGATTATTTTTTTTTATTTCCTTAAAATCACTTGAAATCTCTTGAAATCTTGTGAAATTTCTCGAAAATCATTAAATTCTTCTGTATTCTTTTAATATCCCTTCAAGCGGGAAAAATGTGGGAATTGTCCGAGAATTTCGTGGGAAAAATTTAGTAGGCATCTTGAATATACACATAATTAGAAATTTCACAAGGAAACATTTAAATCTAGAAGTTTTCCTCTGATTCGCTATCAACGGAGCAGTAACATCTCCAATTTTCTTGTCAAATTTTATGTGGGGTGAATTATAAACAAATCAATCATGGAACACGCAAAAACAAATTATTCGCTCATTGCGGTACAGATATTTATTTATTCATCTCTAGCGGAATTTCCGAAATGGGGCAGCCTACAATTTACCAAGGCGTAAAGTTATTTCAGATAACAAACGTGTTTTAACTTCCTACGTTGTCGAATGACGCTACACACAAGTCGGACGGTTTTCTCGCTTACTGATATTCATAAAAAACAGATCAAAACTGCATGTAATTAATTGACATCAAAATATAAATACATAAATTTAAATAAATTGAATTTTATTGCATAAAAGAGTATTCAATTATAGAGGAAATTGCGTGTAAAGTAATTAGGTTTATCGAGCATCGGTTTTGGATTGACAAATGAGCTAATTTGAAACGAATTAATTGGGAAGCATTTGTGCTCTCAGTCCATTTTGAAAATAATGTAATTACATATTCAAGGGAGACTGCATTTTGTATTTAGGGTTGATCCCGAGTTCGTAAAATTGCATTGAGCGAACTAATTTAAGTCGAGAATGAATCGATAGCCAGAATATTGCCAACTCGCTCACCTCGTAAATATAACACCTTCTCCATGCAAGCGACGTCGTGCCGTATGATCGACGATGTCTATTATTGAAAGCCCCTATTGTGAACAAATTTATTTTACGACACTACAATGTACATCCAATAACATATGACGTTCTCCTATAAACAGCAAGGTGAACGATACTTTCATTTTAACAGCCAAGGACAAATTATTTTCAATTAAATTACTGCAAATCTTGTTAAAATGAACAGTTTATAGATTTGAAAAAATCTATTTTCAAAGCGAATCAATTTTGAAAGAATGCCGCGAAGGCTGTAAGTTTTTGTACCAAGGACTTTTATGATTAATATGTACTTTTGTGTATATACTTTTATGAGCAGTACAAATGCTTTTAATGAAAAATTTCTCAAATTCTTTGGAAGATATTTAAATATGGTTTACTTAATTTCCTTGGCAGGTTTACTCACGCTTTAATGGATATGAATTTATAAACCTTTGCTCTTGACTTCACCTTCTGTCCTCTCACCCTTGACCTGAAATTCGAAAAGTGATGGAAAATTAATCGACGCAGCCAAATTTATGATCACTTGCACCGCAGGATTTTCCAAAAGGCATGTTAATATGAATTCCAAGCATACGAGAGTGTAAAATAATAGCCAAGACGTGAGAAACTCTCAATATCATCTAACCGGAAGACGTTTAGTTTTTGTCCTGGCATCTAATGAAACTCTGTCATGAACAGGAAAAATGCGGAATTCTGAAAACGAGACCCAAGCCATATTGAATTTAAATTCTTTTAAAAATTTAATTAAACGAATGTAACAGTGGATTCAATACTTCGTAGAGGGCAAAACATTTTTTTACTGGATGCTTTTATTGTTTTTTTGAACTTTTTGTTTTGGGAATTCATTTTAAGTAATTCCTTTGCGCGTTTATATTTGAAGATTCGTCCAATAATATGTAGAAATAACAACAAAAGTAATTATAATAATTATAATATTTTCTGACGATATAAAGAATGGTAGAAACTTTTAAGAGTATTTTAATTAGCTCACTGAATCAGGGAAATAGGACAATAGAAGCATTTAATTTGATAGCATGGTAACTTTTTTATTACGAATTTTAAGAGTTGAAGATTCGTTTGCTTGGAAAGTTGAACCGCAGCCAAATTGAAGACCGCAAGAAGAAAAGGGATTAACTGAGCTGAAGTGTTCTATAAATTTTCTATAACTTTGAAATAAGAGCCAATGTCCTATAGAGAATAGAGGGTGATTTGCGTAGCGTCAGGTCTTAAAATAACGATCTCTTTTTTCCTCCGCGCCGAAGACGGAAAACATAGATTCAGAAGACAAAGCTCGTAAATTAAAGCCTTTGAAATACAGTTTCCAACCCAAGTTGGTCAAAACAGCTCTTTTCACATTTTCTTCCTTGTGGAAGAATCTACTCAGGTTGGAAAATCGTATAAAGTTTGTAGAATTATGACCAGAAACTGATCAATTATATCAGACTTCCGACTTTATTTTTCTATTTTAGACTATAATCAGTAAAGAATGTTGAGACTTTATTCTTTGCTTATATTTAATTACTGTTTTAAGTTTTCTTAAGGAAGTCGACAATAAAACGTTTTATAGAGCCTGCAATTAAGTCAACGTTTTATAATTAAAGTGTTAATTACACTGAAAAGTAAAGCATTCTTTCCTTAATCATCAGCGAAGACGTTTTACTTTAAAGAATGTTTTCATTGTCCAATTTAATTTGTACGATTTTCTTTTAACTAAATTAAGACTTAGTTCTCATTCTCACGTCTCCATTTATTTTCTTTGACGAATTTTAAACGTTTTGAGGACATAACGTTGATTCCTAAGCCCCAGAAAAGTTTCACTCTCTCATTCATTCGGTCATTTATTCTTAATCATTTAATAAACAAAAAATTGCAACTAGTGCTGTTGGTCTCGATATTCTGTGGTTCCAGACTTTGGGGAGCACAGTGGACGTCTGCGTCGGCTGCAACGGAAGACACCGAGGTGCCCTGGGGCCTCTGGCACCTGGAGGTGCAATTCCCGAAGAAGCCCACGGAATCCTGGCCTTACGCCGCAGTGCATCAGCCACGAGCAGCGGCTGTGACAGCTTTTACAATCGCCACAGTCCACATCGTCGTTGCTTTATGCTGAGGAGCTTAGCCCACGAAGCCAGGAAGACTCAGGAGACCCTTACCATCAGTAAGTTGAACTCTTCTGTCCACGAAAAAGTACGTAAATCTAGTTTACCCAGCGTCCAAACCAGTGCTGTCACTTTACACAGCAACGGTCACAATCAAAATAGCCCTTTGGACGATAAACAGGCAAATGTTTCAACCACAAATCCTGTCCAATTTAGCTGAAAATGTTGAGCTTTATATTCTGTCAACATTTAGACCCCTGAAATAGAGACACGTTACATTGGTTTATTACACTCTAAAGAGCAACAAAATCTACTGCGTAATCTCATATAATTTTTAGGAAAGTAACCAATTAAACGCGAACCGAATATATGATATATGTATATTAGAAAATATCATTTATAGGTAAAGTTATTTAATTAATGTCAATTTGTTTCACTGCTTGTTATTTGCGGTTGTGCAATACGTCAATCACAACTGCAATAGACAAAATAATTGATTAAAATCGATTTAAAATTACTAAGCGATTTTAAAACATTTGCTCGTAACGTGTTTTTATAATTATTTTTAGTAATTTTTTAAGGTAGTATGCTTCCTACTATTGTAATACTCAAGATGCTGAAATATTTTAATATTTTTTTTTTAGATTTCACATCTTCAATCAAATTTTTTTCCGAGTTTAATTCTAATTTTATATTTTTACAGAGAACTTTATTTAAAAATGTTATAGTCAAGTTGAGCATCGGGAATTGGATTTTTTTGTATTTGTAAACTTGAAAGTAGATCCAATTTATATTTTGCATTGTCAAGCTCCTTATTTCAGAACGGGTCAGAGTTTATTAGAAGAACAACAAAATTTCGCCAATTATTTTAAATGTGTACAATATACATTCCTGATCAAAAACTATCTATGCATAATTTTTTGAACGTATTATTTATACTAATTCAATGTTTTTTTACTGACATCAAAAAGTAATGACAATTGAACAATTGTTCAATATAAAAAGTTCAATATAAAGTTTCGATATTCTAGACTTTTGCACTGTAAGTGAAAAATGTGCAATTGTATTAAATGTTAATATTTTTAGTTTGTAATATTATGTGAGATTCTAGTCAAAAATAATAAATATTTTTTTAATTTTTTACTTGCGAATTAAAGAAAATAATTTGCTCAATATTTGACAGCTTATTTATTTTAAAAACTATGTTATAAGAGAAAGAGGGAGGTGAAAAAGAGTACAAAGTTCTAAAGTCTCAAATATTGCAAATTTATGATCATTGTTGCTTCTTTATCTTTGTAAAATGACAAATTTTGAATTCTAGAAATGTCGTTAAATTTTCATGCAAATGAAGCAGCTATTTACCGTTGATAATTCTATTTGAGTCAAACGAGAACAAAGTAGACGAGATAAAATAATGTCATAAGCATAAAGTCACTCAGCGCTTGCAGCTCTAAAATACTGAGAACCTTTGTCGTGTTCCATTAACTTTTTCACAAATAAAACGACTTAAATTTCACTGTGAGTAGGCAATTTACGCGTTTTTAATTTATTTTCAATTGACGTCATTTTTTCTCTTTTTTCCATTTTATCTCGATAAATATTAGTTTTAGAGAAAAGTATTTTGTATGAAAATTATAGAAGAGGTGAAAAATGTATTTTTTTTTAAACTCTAGAACTTTTGTTTCAAACTTTTTTTCCCCAGACTAACTGCTTTCAAAATAATACGAATTTTTATTTTCTGGAAAATAATCTGATTTTTCTGGAATAATAATCCTTTTAGAGGAAAACTGTATAACAGATAAAAAATGTATTTTTTTCATGTATTTTTTTTAGATTTTTACCTCGTTTACTACAGAACAATTCCTAATGATACATTCAGCTATTTTCATTGATAAGCTTCGTTTTGCAATTAACTTTTGCAATTCAGATAATTCCGAGGATAATTCTCAGTTTTATTTCCCTTTAAATTTCGAAATAACACATGTAGAACCAAATCCTTTCTATAATTGGATGAGAATAAAAAACGCTTTTGACATAAAAGGAACCCAATCGATTTTTTAAGCATGAGTAATAAAAAAGGATCCATAAGGCTTCTGCTGGAATATCGATAAAAAGGAAGAAAAGGTTTCAGGACTAGGGACTGGAAAACGTGGTTGTTGAATTTCCAATCATTTCGGTGTAGAAGAAGCGAACCAAGAAAACGAAGTTGAAAGACATTACACCAAAGTATCCAATAAATTGCTTGGCTCGTGCTATTTGAATCAGGTATTTAATTCTGATGAATGCACGTGATAGAACTGAAACATCCTCCGTTATTGTATATCTTGCCGTTAAGGTCAAATGTAAAATTTAACTGTCAAGGATATGTTTTCATAAAGGATGTATGGGTCACTGTTGACTTTATAGAGATCATATTTCATATTTATGCCCAATTTGCGTGGAATACTACACCGCATTTTAAAACACACTTTGACAGAGTTCAATTATAAATGATTTTATTTAGACAGTAAATGAATTTGTTTATACAAATAGAAATACAGCTAAAATATTGCCCGCTTCTTTTTACTTATATTAAATTGACTGAGAAAAAACTACTGACCATATTTTCGATTGATTTATTACAAGAGAAAGAGAGAAGTAGATTAATTAATAAAAAAAACTCGAAACTAATTGAAATAAACTCAGAATGTAAATATAAAAATCTGTAAAAGTATGTATATCAATCATTTTATCATCTATATCTTATCATCTTCCAAAAATTAAGATCCTACTGTTAACAAAATAATAAATAGTTCAATGAAATACTATAGAACTTAAGAATCATCGGAGATAGGAGTCATTTCCAAAAATTGAAATATCAATGCATATTGAAAAGAGGCTGAACATTTTTATAACTTTTGAATTAAAGGAATATATAAATATATAAATAAATAAACTTGTAATTTTTTAGATTAATATTACAAGCACATTTAGTTTCTATATACTGTATTATACAATATAAAATTAATAAAGTGATATTGAAAATTTTGGAAATTGCTCCTTTCCTTTCTGATGCTGTAAAAAAATGCGAAAGCACAGTATTTCTTAATATAGCTTTGTAACTATAATTTTTATGATATTACTTCTCGATCTGTAATTGTATCCGAAAATAAGATGTCTTTCGAAATGTCTTATTTAATGTAACCTCTTTCCACACCAAGAATGTGAATGTGATATTTGGAAAAATTAGTGTAATTTCCAGCATGTTTGTATCAAGCTGTCTAAATGGTAAATCAATTTGTAATTATTGATGAATGTAAATAAAATAGTTACTGTAAATATTTATATACACAGTATGCCAATAATTCTTCGTTAACATTTTTTTTCTCTGATATAACATTTTTTTATAGGATCCTTTTCGGTATTATAATAACAAGTATGATTTAAAAAAGAGTCAAAAGGCATATCCGCAATAACGAAGGTACCTAGAATTATTGATATAAAAATATTTTGATATGCATCAAACTTTTTGAATTTCTGGAGAAAATGAGCTTTTTTTAAGAGGAAAGTACCCGTATCAGCCTTTTCATGAAGATTTATTCAGATCTGGTTCATATCAAGCCACAACATGGTTTTAAAATGATCAAGGAAAAATTCCAAACACCAAAATGCATGTGATGTAAAGATTGCAGTTCTACAAATATTTTCTTTGACTTTCCGCATTAATAACGATTTCGCTTTGAGCTTCACAAGTGAGAATGAATTATTCCATTGGCAGCTTTGAGGAAAAGAAAAAGTCTGAACTTCAAGACTTGGCTGTCGATATCCTAAAGATGGATCTCTCTTTTTTATTTTTTAGCAGGCAGCATTGGAAATATCGACTCACTTTTTTCTAATTTGTAACCCATCTCCTAAATGAATTATTCCGATAGAGGAGGAAAGTTAATTTATGAGTAAAAGTCAATTTAAGGGTTCAAAGCTTTGCGATACTATTCGGAAAGGAAAAAGGGTTTAATCAAATAGTCATTAATCAATCAAATAACAATCAATTCCAAGTTAAGAAGTTAATAACAGTGAAGAAACAATTTATAGATGAGTTTAGAGGGTAAATCAGATTGCTCAATTTCTTTAGCGAGGTTTATGGTGGAAAGGTTGCATGGAAGAAAGATTAAGTGGAATTAGACGGTTTTGTCGCTAATATACGCTCTAATGTATACGTTTCAAGGAAGAGCTTAGAGTGGAAATGGAAATTTAAACAGGAAGTAGAACATGCAAATATGCGGAAAAGGTATTAAACAATTTTTTTTTAGATGGTTTTTAGAAGAAATTAAAAATGGAAAGTAGAGGAAAGAAACTAATACGTAAATTTCTCAATAGAATGGGGTGATCAAATAAAAAATAGAGAAGTTCTAAAAATGACTTAAAGTAAAGAAATAAAAATGAAGTCTGAGCTCTTCAGATTTTCTTCTTTTTTTATTAAAACTTTATACCGTATAATATCGTACACAAACTGACGACCCACGCGTCGATAGCGATTAAAAATATATTACAATAAAATTTGTACATCCACCCCACGCACGCCAGTGTAAACATGCCTGCACGCGAGGCAGAAAAATTCAGTTTACAAAAAGGTAACCCCGAGTTCCATTATGTGCAAAATCACTATTTTGCGAATCACAAATAGAAAGCGAGTGTTACTCTCAAGTCGTGCGAATCACGCGATAATCGAACTGTACATTACAGTGAAAGGATTGAATTATTCACTTAATATAAAGGACTAGAAATGCATTTTATACTTTGCAGGAAGGAACTTGTTTAAAAAATTCCACCCACTCTTATCTCAGTCAAGAAGTGGAATGTATTAAATGATTTTGAATATGTGTAAATGACATGAAATTTAAATATACAAATTTCCTACTATTCCATCTCGACTTCTCAGGAAACCCCAAGCTTAGAATTAAAAATTGATCCAGATTAATAAATTAAAACTTTACAAAATCCTTAAAAAATTCAATCTATAGAAGATAGCAATTAGCATTGTTTTGCAGAATAAACCAATTTTGAAAGAATTATATAAAATTTATTTCTGGGCAATCTTTCTCTTCTTAAAATCTTCCTGGCATTTTCTGAGAAGACAAATTTAAAACTACCATCTGATATTCCCATTCCTGAGATCCTTATATGCCGACGCGGTAATAACGCCGTGATTTTGACTGTAACTGTTCAAGGATCTTAAGGAACTTTGCGTGGCTGTTAACGGTTTTTGAATCACGGAATGCTTCATATGATTTTTTTGAGTCTGGCTGCGAGTCACTGCACTTCTGAGGCGATTTTCCGAAGCCGGAAGGTACATTTTATTATAGCTCTCATTTCTGAACTGGCAAGATATCCCTCGATCTTTCTGAATTTGCACTGGTAAATTTTGATTCAAATATCTTTGAATGACCTGATTCTTACAGGTAGAATTGTGATTTGAAGGTGAAGAATCGCCACAGTTAGATGTTGACACAAAATGTTTGGTGACGTTGTTTGGCATTTTTGTAAGATATTTTGCCTGACATCTAGGACTCTCTTGACTAGGTCGTTTTGGCAAAATTACTCTGCTGTAATTGTTGCTCACGGTTGTACTATTATGTGCACCTCTATTTTGATTTTGGGTCTTTACACCTCTCCGAAGTTTCGGTTGACTCGCTCCAAGGTTGGATTTATTTCCGATCGTGTACTGAAATGGAAATTTTTAATTTAATATGCTTTATTGAGAGCAGAAAACGTATAAATATTCGTGGAAGACTAGATAGATGAATGGCTTTGATTTATTGGTGGATGTGAAACAGAGCAGACATTGCAAATTTTGTGCGAAAAATAAAGCGGAATGATAGATTTTTGTCACAGGGGAGGAAGAGCGTGAAAAAATTTCCAGTCGTAATCTTTAAATTCTTCTGAAAATATAAAATTCATATTAAAAATATTTGCAATATCAGCTCTGTAAAAATCTAAATGACTCCTGTGTAAATACTTTTCAATATTTAATTAAAACCATATATATATATTTATATTAATTTTACTAAAAGCCCAGAGGAAAAGGTTCTTTCAACAAAATATGCAGAAAAAACCATGCATTAAAACAATACAAAGTAGTGTTAAAAATGTTTCATATAATCTTGAAAATATTTTTCCGCTATTTCTTTATTTTTTATTATTCTTCTGTTAATTGTTCGATTATTTAATAATATCCAGAATTGAACAGTATACATGTACGAAAATCCGATTCAAATCAAACCCGAATAAAAACATAAAAGAAAAACACTTCGGTGCAGAAATTTCAAAGCATGCAGACTAAACCTTGGGATTTGATCAATTACAGTACCTAAATAAATCCCATACGACAAGTGGCCTGTAAAGAGAAGGTCATTTTACACTCATGCTTTTTATATTTAAGTGCGTTTTTGAAAAAGTTTAAAAATCTACATACAACCGTCACCTGGTCCGACTGTATCGATCTCTGAGACTTGGACATAGGTTGCTGTTGACTGAGATAAAGGCAGCTTTTTGCTTGTCCAGGAGGCACATTTTTAAAGTTCCCACAGAGATTGTAGGCGTATTGCACAGCTACGTTCCTCCCTAAGTGCGAATTAATGTTTTATTTACTTCTTTTAGGATTCTAAAGATTCCATTTTAAACCGAGAAGACGAACCATTTTTGTTGGAAATCCTATTATCACCCATCATCATGTCGACATTCGATTGTCCCTTGTTACTTCGTCCCAGACTATTTGAGTATGCAGGGCCAATCGTCTTCCTTGCAGGCAGCACGGTTCTGACTTTAAGAGAAAGGGGTCATTTTTTTTAGTGGGTGAAAAAGGAAATGAAGGGACGCTAATTGCATCTTTTAGATTCTATGCAACGTTCAAGATATTATCTTAAATATATTATTATCTTGCTATGCAAAATATTTAAGCTCATTGATAAATCAATATTTTTTCTTATTTACACATCTCAAAGCAAAATTCTTCAATATTCTCCGAGTTTTCATTCTCATTTCCTTGTTCGCGATAATATTTTACCTCTTGAAATTTTTAATTTAAAATTTCGCACACGAGTACTTTTATGTATGCAATTCCAATGTCCCTTACCAACGTTCTCAGCTTCTGAAGGCTTGTACCCATCGCTTCTGTTCCTCTGCTTCAGCAAATCATCGCAAGAAGAATGAAAGCTTTTTTTATTGGAAACTGAGTCTCCTTGACCGACGCTCGTTTCCTTCCTGATGTGTTCCGAGAGTCGCCTAATCCTAGATTTTGACCTGTCGGAAAATTTCTTTTTTAACCTACGCACAAAAGAAATCCAGAGGGAACATCGATAAGTACATCATCGATCACTATTAAAGATGAAAACCCAGTAATTATTGTTTACTTACATATTTTTGTGTTTTTTGTGCTTCTCATCCATCATGGCATAGAGTTTATTTCTGTACTCTTCAATGGATAGTTGCACATCGTCCCTTAAAAGTGGAATTACACTTGAGCCCCTTTCCGGTTCGTCGCCTCTACTATGAAAACTAAATTAGGAGAGAAATTGTAATTAAGAAAGTTTCTCGGTCATTCATTCCAATTGAAAATCCCAAACTTATTAATTAAATTCTAATTTTTCGAAGAAACATATTCAAACTCACGCTTCTACGTAAGGATGCTCGAGAGCTTCAACAGCAGTGAGCCTGTAATTTGGATTAAAGACAATCAAGTTGTTAATGAGGTCCAAAGCTTCCTCGGAAACGTTAGGCATGAGATCCTGCAGACTTCGTCGCGGCCCTGCTGGTGTTTTGTCTAATAAATTCGACCCATAACCAGCACAAACGGAGATAAGATCTAAAAACGATATAAGTGGATACAGACTTTTAAAAGATTTCAAGGGATATTGAAAAGCGATATTGATCGGCAACAGACATTCATATATTGCAGTAACATTGTAGCAATATTGCGTGCTGTTGGGGATTAGAACTTCCCATACAATAAAAAAATAGAACTAAAAAAACATGGAAAAAAGTGTTGAAAAATGATTCTAAATATATTTGCATAATCAATAGCTGCCTAAACGAATTCAGAATAGCAACCAAGTAGTATTAGCATAAGGACAGATCTTGAACAATAATTTCCATTGCTGTTGGAAGGGATCCAAGTAATATTGGAGAGAATCCAACCGACAACCGACAATGAAGGTATACCTTCTTCTGTTGGAGGTGGTAAAGTGGCCATGATTCTCTCGACTTGATTGATCGTCGAAGATCCTGGAAATAGAGGCTTTCCTAGCTGCATTTCTCCGAGGATACATCCCAAAGACCACATGTCAATTCCTTTCGTGTACCTAAGCAGAGTCATTTGTCAATTATTCGAGCGAAATTCATCCCAAACTCAACTGCAAATCCTTATCGTATATATGTAGTTAAAGCTTCTAGAATTATTACACACCATTTGTCATATTATGAATATCAGATATTTTGTGTAGCAATTTTTATTTCCTTATTTATCTCCACGTACACTTTTTTCGGAATTTACATATTAAATATTTAAATATTTAAATTTAAATATCAAATGTTTTTTTGATATTTTTATTCCAATAAATGTAAAAGAAATCGTCAGACTAGATGTCTGAAACTCCAACCCAATTCAAACAGTATAGATAATTATTAAAAGAATGAAAACTTGAATTTTACTGCGATCAGAAGTAAACTCCCGATTTTTAAATTAAATTCCCGGTTATTTCCCGGTTTTTTCACAGTCATTTCCGGTTTCCCGGTTAAGTCGCTACCCTGAAGATCTACGGGCCTTGACCCTTTAGTTCAACCCCCAAAACACTACTTTTTTTAATCCATATTCCGTGAAATTATCCAGCCTGACTAAATCTATCCAGGGTGTCTAGTGATCAGGCAATTTGAAATTCCCGGGTTTTTCCCGGTTTCCCGGTCCGCTAAACACCCTGTCTATCGTCTGCAGTTGGATTTTCCTTAAAAACGCTCGCATTTGCATGGATATTTGACCAAGAGGAAAAGTGCAGAAAATCTTCCCGAGCACAGCCCTCACAAAAGCTTCAGCAGATTATTGCATTTTAAGAGAAATTAAACACAATTCATCAAAAATTGTCGAATCATTATTTTAAAAAACTTGCTTAGTTAATGTTTTTCAATTCGAACAATTACATTTCCTGAAGTTATCGGTTAATAAATTGTTAAAGCTCCTTAGATTGAGTATTACAGAGAAATTTTAGTAAAATAAATAAGTTTAGAAAAAACTGTTTAGCTCAAAAATATGAAAGGAATTTGGAACTATTTTTGCAGTGGTTTCTTTAAAATTAGTTGTACTGCTTCTTTAAAAATATCTTAAGAGTTTTTTTCCAGAAAAGTTTATGTGTCTGGGGCAAAGGGTTTCTGTGAAGTTCTTACACGTAATTTTGTTCTTATTGCCCAGGGTAAGAAAAGGGTAAGGTTCTGAATCTGACTTGATAATAAAGAATCATAATGCCAATCACAGAGGAAGAAGAGTAATTGATAGTTTCTTGCAACCAAAAATATATACCTTTTCGAAGCGATCAATATTTCCGGAGCTCTGTACCACCGGGTAGCAACGTAATCTGTTAAAGTAGGATCGCTTCCGGTTTCACCGTCGCCTTCACCAATTTGAGTCACTGAACGTGCCAGTCCAAAATCAGCAATTTTGCAGTGACATTGTGAATTTAACAGTATATTGGACGGCTGAAAAAATTATTTACGGTTCTTCATATTTGTATGAAAGGATATTGAAAAATTTCCAATATTTCAGAGATAGATTTAGCCATGATTTGGCAAAAATTAATGAAGATTATAAAAAATTAGAACTTGCAAGTATATTAATTAATAAAATGTTTAAATTAATGTTTTTAAAAAGTACTTACTTTTAAATCCCTATGTATAACATTCCCCGAATGGATATATTTGATTGCCTTAAAAAGTTGATACATAATAAAAACTTTATGAATTTCATGGAGGATGTTACCTCGTTTTATTACATTGTGCAGATCCGTTTCTAAAAAGTAAAAGAATATTTAATAGAGTAGTCAGAGTAAATATATATAATGAAATGTTCATTTATAAAAATTATTATTTAAAGTTACTTGGATAATTGCAGTGAAGAAATATAGACTTATTTAGTTAAAAAAAAAAATATTATTTCATGAATTATAAAATTTATTATAATAAAAATTACCCATGAATTCGAAAACTAAATAAATGTCCCTGTCATTGTTGGCTTTATGCAATCCAATCAACTGAATAATATTTTCATGATTAGCGAAGGACAATAAAAATACAATTTCTCGAAAAGTACGTTGAGCATCCGTTTGATTCCTAAAAGCGTCGAAAATTTTTTTCACCGCCACTGTTTCCTTCGATTTCTTATCAATGGCCTTCCACACAATGCCATAAGCCTGAAATTTAAAACATACTCAAAATACGAGAAAAAAATGTTACATTTTATACATACGTAACATCAATACGCAAAAAGTTGATTTTTACAATTTTCTATAACATCTACATATAGTTATTGAAGAAGTTATAGATATTATAAAAAACATGAAATAAAGAAATCAAATACAATAAATGGTTTCAATTGTCTTAAAATAACAGGAAATATGTATCTCTTGGTAGAATTGACACAATTCGACATCGATTTCTATACATAGCATTTTAGTAATATTTTATTCATAGTTACAAGGATGTCATCCAATTATAGTAAAGTAGTTTAAAAAAAAAAAGAAATAAACCTTCGAAGAAAAAAAAATCGATGAAAAGTTATGACAAGGAATATGTAGAAGTGACTGGCATGTAATGTGGAAGATTTATTTATTTTTTCTATTACGCTTATTATGTTTTATGACATGAAGGCCTGGTATATAGATATTGATTGTCTCGTGCCATTCCACTGAGAAATAAAGCGAACCTTCCATTGTTTTATCTATATCACTAAGCATCCAACTAACTGTCGTGCTTTCTTAACCGATTTATATATAGTCCCTTATTCAAAAATAAATCCAGTACATTTTCTAATTGAATAAATCTAGCAATAAATGATTCTCTTATTAAATAATTAATCGATGAAAACATGAAAATAAACAATTAAAAATAGAATCCAAGTATGTGTTTTTAATTGGCTTTCAAAAATTGCTTTTAGTTCAATAAGGACCACTTGTTTCTAAATTTTTTTTTAATAGTTAAAAATGAATCCTGTACTTAAATTATTTTAAAACTTAGATGAGTATATAATTTAATAAATGTGATTCATCAATTTTTATAGGAATGATCAATATCTCAACTTGGAATTTCTCAATTTGGAATTGGAATTAAAAAACTTAACTTTTACAATACAAGTTTTATCTTAGAATCATTTTTTTTTAATTTAAAGATTTCAAGCTTTCTGAACTTTAGCAAAATTCATTAAAAAATATAAGATTGGATATTAAACATCTTTAATAATATGACTGAAGTTGTTACTTAAAGTGACATTAAGATTATCTAAATTTAAAACAATAGAAATATGCAAATTCAAACTAAAGTTATAAAAAATGTAAATAAAAAGATAATTATCGAAATTTAAATAAAAAAATTGGATTACCCCTTTGCCGAGTCGTCGGAGGATGTCGTATTGCTTGGTGACATGGTTATCAATTTCAGAAACTTTTTCCGTGTTGCCTTTTCCTGACATCTTCCCGACTTTGGAGCCGAAATTGGTCATAAATCAACGGACCGGCGAAACGAAATGATTTTTCCCCACCGCACAAGAAATATCAAGCGGATGCGGCGCGAGTCTGAAGCGCATTTACATGTTTACATATCAGGAAGAAGGGAAATCTAGTTGGATAGTTTTTTAATTCAACCTTTGACACATCAATGTGATTGTGTTGTAGGTATACACGCCGGTTGCCAAGACAACGGCGTTGCCGCGTTCACGGCTGCCAACTCCGTCAGATGACTAATAAAAACAAACAGGTGGCTAAATCCACAATTAAAACCAAACTAAATTTAATAATTAGAGAAAAATAATTAATAAGCTGTGCATAAGTTCTAATTTCATATTGCTTAGCTTGCAATTAAACTAAGAAATGAAGAACTGGCATGTATAGAAAAATTACTCCTTAAGTTTGTTTATTTGCCATTTGTATAGAGTACAAAGATACGCAGAATCTGAAATTGCGCTAATTACACTCATTCTTGATATAATCTCGAAAACGAATAGGTAATTGTTACAAACTTCACACCCAAGGCACAAACGCAATTCAATCAGATGCGTATGAGCCTCAGATCTTTCTTAAAAAATAATTTCCGCAACCGCAATGGAATATTATGTGTAGCAACATTGCACTTGGCTTTGAAGTTCAAAGCAATGGAATATCGAAATGCCGTTACAAGTTTGAAAATGCATCACAATGGTCCCACAAAAAGTTCAGTTTGAAATGAAGTGCATGTATACTTTCTTAGAACTAAAGAGTAGTAGATGCAAATGCTGGAAAGAACAATAAAATTATGAAAATACCAACTGAGTAATAAAGCTTTTCGAATGTTTAACTTTAGGACATCACTTTCAAGTTTAAATAGGATTTCATACAATATTGATTAAATATAATCCACTTTCTTTTTTGCAAACAATTATATACTTGCATGTACGTAAAAGATGGAAAGAAAATTTTAAGTGGATATGTGATTAGCAAGCAATTTTTCTGTTTATATAGTTTTGTTTTTATGACTGCGCTCTTTTATCATATTAACTCCTTTTCTTCCATCCTGATAGTAGAAAATAAAAGATCTACTTCCTAGGTTGTTGAATGATCTGAGGCTTGGAATTTGTGTATCGAGGAGCATCGTGAGTGGGTAGCGGTTTCTCATGGAACTTCTGAACAGCTTCCGGCGGAAAGTCTGCGTTACCCTTAGCTGGAAAACCACTGATCAACAGCGTTCTCGGGGGACTGAAATTAATTTTTTTTAATAAATAAAATCATCAAGATAAAATCCATTATCACTAATAAATTCTCAATTATTGTTCTCAAACATGTTCTGTAAATTTCTCCATATTATTTTGTAATTTACTGTTTTGGCGTTCTGCACTTCCAATTGTGTGTTTCAAATAAAGACATTTTAATAATAAGTTTGAACGTAAAGTATTCTAAATTTTGAATATTATGTACACAAAGCATTCTGTATTTTCAGGAATTGTTTCTGCAAAGTAATGAAAATGTTATCAATACTTATTATCACTTCTTTATAAAGATTTGGAATGGAGAAAAATATTTACTGTCTTCAATCAAACTTTAGCGCGATTTAATGACGATAAAAGTAGATAAGTAATTGTATAATTTGTGACGAGGCAAAGCTTTTGTATTTTTTTCCGTATTAGATAATAGAATAAATGGAGGCTTAGACCAGTTTCAACTGTTTTTTTTTTTCTCTTTGACCTTCATAAACGTGAGGAGAAAAAAAAAGTAAAATAAAGAATCCCTCTTTTACTTTAATCTAATTATACACTATGTAAGAGAACCCCGTCGAACAGTTTTTGGCTGGGATTCAAATTGAAAAAGAAAACAAAATGGATAATTATCATGACCTCAATTAAACATTCCTACATTCATCATGGCAACAATGACAAGCGCAAGTTCCATTGTCAAAATCAAACATGTTTACAAACATTTTGCCACGTCCGCAAAAAGAGATGGGTAAGGTTAAAATAAACAGAAAAGTTTTTGTTTTTTTCTCACCTAGTAGATGGTTTTGTCTCCTCGGAATCCTTCGCAGGCTTGACCTCGCGTTCCTCCCTAGGTAGCTTGTGTTGAGTTATCCTCATACCTCCAGCTTTCACTGTAAAAACATTAAAAATCTCAGTAATCAACTCATACCTACAATGACCTTGAGCCGCTTTGTGTCTAATCACGTAGTCCTACAACGTAGTTTATATTCCAGTAAAACATAATCTTCAGAAACTAACCTGCAGGAAGATGTCCAGCCTTCAATTCTCCTTCTTCAACGCCCGACATGATTTAAACACAGCTACGAAATTTTTCCTTATTGAAAAATATGTTCTGATGTTGTGCCGCTTCTTCAATATTTGATATTTGATGCACACTGTTGCCAGCCAAAGTGCTTCTCAAACCTTTCAAACAGTTGAACACAGTTGAATGACGCTGGAGAAATTCACAATTTGACGACCATGTATCATCTGAAATTACGGAAAATACCGCGAGAACTTTATATAAATTACGAAATATTTCTTTCTTTTCCTTACGAGACGCGAGATTCGTTAAAAAGTTTCGCAAATTACTGCAGGGATCCAGGATGCGCAGGCGAAATACGAGGGCGGGAAGTTTAAAATATTGCGTTATAAAATTGGTAATGCTATTAGACTACTAACATTGGAAATATGGAATTATAAGGGAATTAATATTTAAAAATCGTGGAATTGTTGGTTCATGCTAAAATTAAGAAAATTAATTTATGATCAGTTAGAAATAGTTTTATTAAACAAAAGAACTTATCACTCGGCACAATTTAAAATAGAAAATCATGCACTCTGGCTCTGGGCTTTCTGTTCAGCGTACATGTAATGAAGATCCTTGCAGTCTTCCTCAGAAATACGGACCCATCCGGTCGATTTCATGTGGTAAACTGAAAAAGATATTTTAATTCAATATTTTGTCTTATAATTTCACAGTTTTCCAAATCCGAATGTTTTAAAGTTTCTCTTTTTTTTGTATTAGAAATGGATTTATTAAGTCAATAAAAAAATACTTTCACAGTTCAGATACCACCCTGATGATCGAATAGAAATGAAAGTTACCTCTAACAATTCCACCGGAGGCCGCATCCCTGTGAGTTGCGTGGTAAATTGCCCGTCTTCCAAGTTCGTAAGCATCTTTATCTTCCAAATTCCAATCGTAGAGAGTGTCCAAAACTCCGTAAGCGAATAAGGATCCGGAACCAACGCTAAAGACCTTTCCTGGAGTCCTGGTACCTTCGGAGTCTACGTAATAGAGCGCTGGCCCACGTTTGTCCCATCCGGCAATCATCATTCCTAGAAAAGGAATTTAAAGTTCACTTTCAGTAAAAAATATATGTATTTTTTAAAGTCAAATCTTTTATATTAATAGGGTCATTCACAAAGACTTACCCATACTCAGGCCCATTCCTTTGTAATTGTATACCATGTTTGACATGAGTTTGCTAGCAGCGGCGATAGAAATGCGTTCTCTATTTCTTAGTTCGTACATGCGACATTGCTTCGCTAAAACGCGGTCCCAATAGACACAATCTGCTGCTCCTCCGGCTAAAGTTCCTAATAAATAGTCGTTGATCTCCACGATTTTCTTCATGGTCTGAGAACCTGTGAACGGAGGAATTAACTAATTTATGTCCAAGCAATTTTTCTTTTAAATAAATATTCTTTACAAATTGAACAAACTTGGAATAATAATAATAGAACATTGAAAAATGTCTGTAAAAAAACATCATTTTTACCAATGAAATTGCCACCAGTGGCTCGAGAGTCGACGGCGAGAATAATGCCGTTTTTGTACATAAAACCCAGGGTCGTGGTTCCGTGATCAAACTTAATCTTAATGCCCTTTCCAACATTGTTGGGATCATCATTAAACTGGGCGATTTCAGCTGCTGGCTGCAAATAATAAAATATAATAAAATATCCAACAGTTTACAATGACCAACGTAACCTAAAAAATATGAATTTTACGTTAGAGCCTCCAATAGGTTTTCATTCAATTTTATCAAAGTATATAAAGGTGCACAATCATACAGTGTTTATAGCTTTTATATTTTCTATATTAAAAATCTTTATTTCTTATTAGAAACCTTTATTTTTTAAAAGTCAGTAGATGATGATGCACTTTTTGGAGCAGAGAAAAAATTCATTTAAAGAGAATTAATTAACTTACATTGACGTAAGGAGGCACGGCTAATTGAAGATTGTTAGAAAAATTACGAAATTCGATTTCGGTATCGACATTCTCATTTTCTTGTAATGTTTTAAAATCCACGAAAGAATTAAGACCACAAACTTCAGCGAGCGCCATGATTAACGTGTTTCTTAGCCGCTTGTCTTCGACTTGTCATTTTTTGAATTTACCGACCGAGTATTCGAAAATGGTTTATGTAACCGCCGCTAGAAGTAAAGTAATCGACATAACTTCCGGCACATTCTGACAGATCCCTCTAGTTGTATCTTTTTAGTTTCGGTTTGGTTTCGGCGGGTGACTACCGGGATCCGGGAAAGTAGTGTAAAAAATAATAATAGAAGTACATGTAATTAGTAAAATTTCGTAAGTCCAGTGTTATATTTTAATCGCTATTTAATTACGAGTTCCGATAACGCGAGTGCATTAGTGTTTTTCGTGGTTTCATCAATTATTGCCGAGTTTTAAGGTAAATTGTTCGTTTTCTTCAGTCTCCACATCCTTTCGCTTTTATCATTTTTTGTATTTTATGAATAATTTGTGGATGGAATTGATAGTATATTATCATTTATTATGACCGTTATTATCTTTGAAGAATAACAGAGTAGATAATTGAGGTTAGAAGTTTATAGGTATGTACAAAAAATGAGGTTATTTATATTGTAATAGTATTGTAATAATAATATAATAGCGCACAGATGTAACGAATGTGAACACTGTGCATTGTTATTATTTTTTAAAGTATAAATGAAAGTTTATCTGGTTTCCCCAACTTTACGCTGGCAATAATAAATATTTTTTCCTAAAACTAGGTTATTTATCTCCGTTTCCTAAAGACGGAGGTAAATATGACCAATTTTTAGGCAAAAATATTTATTATTGCGAGCGTAAAGTTGGGGAAACTAAATTGCTCTTATGGCAAAGTATCACATGCCCTTAATAAAATATATTATTTATATTTTCTTTAATTTTAGAAATTTTCAACTCCGATATATCTCAATAAATGTAAAAGTGGCATTGCAGGGAAAAGCGTAAATTTTTTAAAATAGAAATAAGTTTACAGAAGGGAAAAATGTCTAATTAAATTAATTTTTAAATACAACACTTCCAAAAATTGCTAACCTAAGCAATGTGAAAAATTTTTCGGAAGTGTTATATTTAAAACTTGTTTCAATTAGACAATTTGCTCCTCTGTAACTTATTTCTATTTTAAAAATTGAATGTGTAACCTTAATTAATGTCACGTCAGTTAATCATTCTCTCATTCTAAACAATTGTTATCTTTTCCAAAATTATCATAAACAGGGTCATTCGAATCAAAGTGCAACAGACGATAATCATTTTAATTTGAATCAAGAAAGTAATGCATAAGAAAAATATTTGAGGGCCATGCAGATAATAATTTCATATGACTTTTAATCAGTTCCTATCTGTGTACGTATATGTATGATTTATGCCTTAAATTTTTTTAGTCAAAGATGAACTTCATGATTAAATGGATATTAATACCTGTATGAAAACAAAAAATTAATGATACACCATTGCACTCTTGTAGTGAATAAAAAATTTATCACTAAGTTATGAAGCAAATCTGATGAAATATTTTAGGAACTCGAGTGTTACAATTCGATAACATGCGTACAAAATATGTTGAGATGTTATTAAATCACTTATTATTCTCGCATTCGCCTTGCGTGGGGTCAGAGATATGACGTATTTTCAAGAGGTCACGTGTATGGAGGTAAGGCATTGCGGGCCTCTCCTATTGGTCGAACCTAGTATCGTATCACCCATTGATATAAGATTAGAATACAGAAGCCTCTTGATAACACATATTTTTCATGTTGACTTCAGAACAATAACGTTTTGGAGATTGCTCGAATCGATGTTTGTGCTTTACATCGCGTGACAATAGAGATTATATTTTTCCACAAACATATGAAACTCTAATTGAGATATGCACTGAATATCAATATCACAAAACAACAATACGAATTTAAATCGCACATTTGTATAGGTCATTGTCTCTTTGATCTCCAAATAATAAGTGATTTTTTTCGTTTGTAAAAGTGGGATAAAAATTCTTCCAATATACGACCCCTGATTGGTTCTCCTTGTTCCGCTTTTGCTTTGAGAATTCGTTTTTAAAGCATAATCTGATGGGATAGATGACATTTTTTGAAATAATATCATTTTATTACAATAATATGACACGTCGCTTATCGAAAAACAATTCCAAACGAATAAAATGACGACCCGATGATCTGAGAATTGTTTAACACATCTGAAAATGAAATACATGAAGGTGTTATCACAGTTTAAGGTCGCCGAGGTCGCAAGATTGGATAAGTTAACCACCGCACCGCCTTCCAATGATACGCGGAGTTTCCTGGTGTTTACACAAGATTTTGATATAAACGGGAATCCTTTCTGAGAAGCGATCATCGAAAATGAAAATGACTAAAAAGTGCAGATCATCGAAACAAAACGCGTGATCAATGTTGGCGTCCCATGTCGGTACTCTTCAAAACATGTTTTCGTGGATAGGCTCGCGAAAAAAATAGCATTTTTGTGGAAAGAGAACGTCCTATTTTATCATTGTGATATGCGTCATTAAACTATACACGTCCATCTCTTCCTCATATGGTCTTATCAGTTATTTGAGAAGTTTTTACGCCTTATAAGAATATTCCAGAGCTATTATATGGGATCTTTCCTCATAAGAGATTTCTGTAAGAGGCTGTTTTTAATGGTAATTTCCTATTACAATTAAAATACTACTGATATTTTTCAAGACTTTCTTATCATACTTACTTAAAATCTTTTTTAATTCCTTGAAATTTGAAAAAAAAAAAAAAACAGAAATTCCATTTTAAATAAGCCCATTCGAAACTTTTTAAGCTCAAATTCCGTATGATGGCCATTTCTACATTTATAAAGATATCGAGTTGAAAATTTGTAAAATTAATAGAAATGTACTAAGGTACATTCATCTGGTCCTAAATTTTTATAACTGAAAAAATTTGTTTCAAAATAATTTTTTTTTTCATAAATGTAAATATTTAGGACCAGATAAACGTACCTTAATGCATGGTCTTAAATCCCTTGATATTTTTTTTAATCCTTAGAAATTTTTTTTTTCCTTAAACTTTCTTCAAATTTTGATTTGAAAATCGATGGAATTCGTTGAAATTGTTTAAAACATCTAGACATCCCATGAAACCTCTTGATTTTTATTATATTTGTGTAAAATTTGACCCCCCCATTTTTTGTCAAATGTCCATGTTTTGTGACCCCCTGTTTTTATATGTAATTACTTCAAAATTTTTTAAATCTCTTCAAATCTTTTAAAACTCTTCGTAATCCTCCAAAATATCCAAAAAAAATTTGTAATCTCGCAATATTTTCTAGTTCACAGAATTTCCATTAAATCCATTAAAATTTGTTTGTAATTTGAAATCGTTTGCAATTCTTTAAAACCATTAAAATTTCTTAAAATTTTATGAAATCTCTTGAAAATCTTAAAACTTCTTAGACTTCTTAAAAAAAAATCTTTGAAATTACTTTAAATCTCTTAAATTTTTTTGACATATCCTTCAAATCTCTTTAAATCCCTGATTAAAAATTTCTTAAAATCTTACGAAAATCCTGAAACTCTTTTGAAACATATTTCTCACCTATTTTTATTTAAAAAATTACCTTTTCACCTTTTTTAATGACAATAGGTACTGTGATGACTTAAAAAATTAGAAAATATAGTTTTTTAATAAATTGAAATGATCCTATCGTAACTATATATAAGCGGGAATTGTCCGGGAATTTTGTGGGCATAATTTACTAGACACTCTCTTAATCTGAATCAGTGGAATTTCACTGATTCTCAGCTATAAGTATACCACTGATTCAATCAGCGTATTTG
>JAUESH010000043.1:6201840-6212268 GCA_032275165.1 Synergus magnus
TGCGCTGACCAAACTTTGGCTGCAGCAACCATAACTATGGTTGCAGCAACTATAGATATGGTTGCCCCATATTTTTCGATTGTCATGGTTGGCCCAACCATAGCTTTCTCTCCGTGCACCCTGGTCAAATGAATTTCGGTAAAATCAAGATTCGGAAAAATAGAATTTGGGGAATATTCATGCACTTCGGGAAAAAGGCGGTTGCGCATAGGTAAAGAGCATACGCATAGCAAATGTGCTATTACGCATGTGTAAATGTGTTTATATAAATATATGCATATGCATTAGTATTTGAATTAAAGTTTTAGCAAGTAAGTGAGCATTTATGTTTGCATTTATGTGTGCTTTTATACAGGTAAGAGTTGATTAACATTTTATCGCGCCGCTCGATTGCGCATAAGATAAAGAATCAATCGGTCGTAGGCTCGGGTGTATAACTACCCACTGCAACGCGGCCTAAGCCTTACGACGCACAAATGTCTAATCGACTCGTAACTCTATTTCTCCTCGTGGGATTTCTGCCCACCGGTACCAGTTCTACTGTCCTTGGCCTATATCAAGCACCTTAGACCCATACGTAGGTGTGACTTTTTCCATCCCCCGGATGCATAAGACCGGTTCCTATTGTTGTTGAATTGTCGATGCATTAGATCTAAATTGCAGCTTTTGTAGTGTTAACCTTAATCCTGGTGAAAACGCTGAAGGCTCCGCCGCGGGAAAGAATGTTGGATCGTAAACAACATGGTACTCGTTGTTGATGTGATGGATAAATGTGAAGGCGATTCAGGGTTGTAATTAAGGATGGCTTTTATAGTTTTATGACGATGAATGATTGCTTTCTTGTCTTGTGGATTAGGATTGTTTTTGTTGTGTCTTTCTTATTAGTTATGTAACTCTGAAAGGAATTCTCCGATATATATATGTGGTATTGTGGGAACACATTGTTTGGTATTAAGAAAAATCCTCCAAATTCGATGTTTAGGACCTTCTTTACACCAATAACTTTGGTCTTCAGTTTGGAGAACGAAATAAATTTTCATCTAAACTTGTTTCGTTTGCTTCTACAGCAACAACCGTTTTTCTCTGTAGTAGAGAAAATTAAAATAAATTGTGATTTATTTCGTCATGTGGGATGCCAGAGTCCATTAAATAGCTAAACATGGGTTTCACATTATCGAGTGCTTTATTTTGCATATTAAACTAATTTCTACAGCAAATCTTTCTTGAAAGACAGGTAATCTTTATTGAAAATTAAACTGTCAATTAGTACATGTAGGAAATGCAGTAGTTAAGATTTTGAATTGAATTTAAGAACAGTGTTGAAATTTGTTATTTCATGTTGTTTATCGTTACTTGTCGACAGTATAAAAGAAATGAATTTCATTAACCATTTACAGTCGCGTATTATTCCTGCGATCCAATCAGAAGATATAATATCGAAAAACACAGGCGCGTGGGTGTACGAGAAATGTTGGAAGTATCAGTAAAGCATGAAACAATTTTTTTTTCCGAGAACCGACTCGTATAACTGGATAATCAAATTGATACTTTATAATCACTGAGATGCATAATACGACTGTATTACATTTCCGATAATTGAGAGCATCGCCATTTTTTGTATTATCCGAACTTGTAATTTGTAAACTTTAGTATTCTATTAACTATATTCTGAGTTACATCTGTATAATTAAATTGCAGATACGTGCTTTTCGAAAATATCAAGTGTGTGAAGCTTCCAAATTTTTGAGGTCTATTTGAGGCATTTTTGCCGGTAACTTCGTTTTTTTTCTGTACACAATTAGCAAAACAACAAGAAATTTTCTTTCAGTATACAATGCGAAGTTTCTAGCAATTTTCAAAAGAGAGCGTTAATCCTTCGCAGGAAATCCTCGCGGAAAATCGGCGGAGCACGTCGCGAGATTGCCCAACGGTTGCCTCGACTGTTAAATTCTCTTGCCGGTTTAATTCATAAGTATTAAGAAGGTATTATCGGTGGGGAACGAGGGATTACTTAATCGAAAGTGAGTAGTCGAGCTGCGCTATAGGCTTGGCCGAGCAACTGGGTCGAGAGTGTGGTTGCTTCGCCTATGTTAGCTATCCTTTTCTCAAGTGTACAACTTGTCTCTATAAGTTCTGTACCTTACTTGTACCTTGCCCCACTGCTTACTTCGTACGAGAAGAGCTAAAAACGTCAAAAATTGCACTCTCGATCGTGCCGTGAGTGCCGATTAGATACGTGCAAGGACGCAGAGTCGTGTATAAGGGTGTAATTGCAACTCTCCTATGAACCGACGCCACGCGCTACTACTAGGAAAGAAATTTAATCTTCGGTTGAAAAACTTTCGAGAGGAAATCACTTTTTCAAGAAATCAGATCACGCGTTTCACAATCATGAAAAATTGTCCTTCAGCACATTTTATTTTATCAAATTTCATGAGTAATATTTATCGTAAAACTCTTTTAATTTTATTGAAATCCCTTCAAATTCTTTAAAATACTAATTAGTCTTGTAAAACGCCTGCAAATTTCGTAAAAGACATTGAAATTCCTTAAAATTTCCCACAAAGTCTCGTAAAATCTGTTAAAATTTCTGAACATCCTAATAAATTTCCTTAAAATCACATGAAATCTCGTGAAATCTCGTGAAATCGTTTGAAATTCCTTTAAATTCTTTACAATCTCTTAAGCTTCGTATAATCCCAAAAAATTTCCTAAAATCTCTTAAAATAACTTAAAATGCGATGAAATCTCATTAAACCATTAAAATTCTTTAGAGTTCCATGATATCTTATTAAATTTATTTAAAGCGCACGTATGATAATGCGATTTTAAATTTTGAAAAATCTTATAAGAAAGCGAAAGATGTGATGAATCTTAGACGATCGCTGTGACCTTGGCCTTACTTTCGAAGCGTGCAACTGTCACCCGAAGGGAAATCGATGTGCGAATGAGCGAACCTGATCCAACCTATTTCTATATGCCACTTTTGCTCTTATATATGTGGAGCAGCAAAAATGATAATTATACCGATAGTGCAACGGTAATAAGAACATCCGAGTTTCGTTTTTGTCTCGAATTCACGTGTTACAGCAGGATTACTTTTTTTTATTGGCAATGTGTGTACAAGCAACGATAGTCTCTCAACCATGTATCAGAAACGCACATTGACTCACCTGGAGTGATTGATATTTAAGGTTCACGTTATTCGTGTGTACTCAACCAGCGATAATTGTTTTTTGAAGAATTCAAGCCTGAGTCGAGATTATATGATATTTTTTTACTCATTGCCATTAAAAACTGAATTTAAAACATTTCTTTCAATCCTTACGAAATCGTTTATTATAGAGAACACTTCTTGCGAAATTCTTCGGTTAGAATAATCACCCTCCCCTTATTTTATAATTAGTGTAGATGATTTATTTATCGTAAAATTGTATGATATGTCTGTTAGGTATTTTCATTAGTTCTATATGAATTAAGTTTTACTCAATTAGCATTGAATCAACACTTCCAGTCCATTAGCCAGAAATATTTAAGGTTTAAAATATTTAATTTAAAAACTGAAATTACTTTTGTATCTGTCGCTTTTTGCCGTCCTCAAAAGTGGAACTACTCTACATCCGGTTGTGCAACAAAACTCTTCAGAATTCCGAGTTCTAGATTCTTTCCAAGACTGTTATGTCTTTTGAAGGTAATTTAAATGGTCATATTTTCTTCAGAGGTTAGTTACTATCCGTGCTAGTAAAATTGAACCTGTTCGCTTTTGATCCCATCGCAAATCCTAATTTTGGATTGAACATCAGATTTTCGATCATGAGAATCGTTTCAGTCGCTATTCCGATTGATTTATAATCTCATAAAAATTATTTCACCTTCTCCTGATTACCCAATTTATAGCCCTTTTATGATCGAGTTTCGATATCGTTTTCTCACTGTATTTAATTCTTTTGCAACACCGCTTTCGAGACAATAATATTACGAATAAAATGTCATAGTTTATGGGATTTTATTTATTTCAACATTTTCTTCCTTTTCATTCTACTTTTTTTTTCTTCTTGATGATATAATTAAATTATTTCGCGATTCTATGTTGCATCAATAATGGATATTATTCGGTAGCAACTCAATTTGCAAATTACATCAGAATGAAGAAGCATTTCTCTAAGGTATATAAACTCTCAATTGTCATTGGGTAACAGCTTTTATTTCATTCTCTAATATCATGCTGCGATCAAACTAATTATTCTTCAGTTGATTGCTCCTGAATCCATCCGACAAAGCTTGTAATTTATCATCTTAAAATCACGAATCGCGGGTTGTATAAATAGTAGGTCATTCTTCAAAGTTTTCAACACCATAAAAAATGATAATAATATTTGGAATTTGCAATTAGAGGAAAACTACATAGAGATCATTCACAAAATGCGTGATATTTTTTTTTTATCTTTTTACTGCTCTCCCCCTCTTTACTCTCTAAAATTGAATCAGTGGAAGTTCATTGAGTCTCAGTGACTCTTTTCTCACGATTTTAATCAGTGAAAATCCACTGAGAATCAGTGAAAAGTCACTGATTTCCAGTAGATTTTTCACTGATTAAAATCATGAGAAAAGAGTCACGGAGAATCAGTGGAATTTGACTGGGAATCAGTGAAATTTCACTGATTTTTCACTGATTCAAGTTTAGAGAGTAATGATACGCCGTGATATTTATCAGACCCACCTTGAAAAATACGTGATAAATTTGTGCCCCCCCCCATCTTCAACATTATAAAAAATCAGAGTGGCTACTTGACCGGGAAACCGGGAAATGACCGGGAATTTAATTAAAAGATCGGGAGTTTACTTATGATGGCAGTAATTAAAAATCGTTTTCATTCTTTTAATAATTAAACATACTATATGAATTGGGTTGAAGTTTCAGACATCTAGTCTAACGATTTTTTCACATGTATTGGAATAAAAATATAAAAAAAAAATGCTTGCAAAATTCCCAAAACCGAAAATTTTTATTTAATTACTAGCAGAAATTTACCCAGCGTTACAAAAATTTCAAGAGGTTTTAAAATATTCAAAGATTTATTGAAAGAATGACCACAACACGTGATAAAGGGCTCTGAGCCCCCCACCCCCGTGCAATAAACAATTATATTTTTCTGAACAAACCCCACCCCCAGGGGAATCACGTATTTTATGAATGACCCTATAATAATTTGTATGTCATTTAAACTGTCGATTATACTTCAATTCAAGTATGACTTCCACGAAATAATTTGAATGTGATGACTTTTACTTTGAAGTTCATCACATCAATAATGTTTGAAAATGAATGTACAGCAAATGGGAACAAGATAAAATGAACAAAGTTGTAAGGCAGCAGTAAATTGCCATTGTTTAACGACGCATGTAAAACGTAGAAACTAGATACTCCCAATAATTGGTTTTCAGCAGCTGCACGTTTCAAATATTTTTTTCTGTAATATCTCAAAAAATAAAAGTGGAGTACGAAGATTGGAACTGTAGAAGAAATAATTTAAATGCATTCTATTCGTTAAAAGTCGTTTAAAGATAATCACTATCTACCACATACGCTTTTAACGAAATTCAGCGCAAATGCCTTTTCGGAGGCTTGAAAATTTTCCTTATTTGAAGATGAATCAGAAATTTAGAACTAAACCTTGAAGTTGGGAATAAGGACAAATTCCGAAAGTGTCACATCTAATTTTAATAATTCTAACCTTTTAGATATTTCGCTTCGTGCTTAGAGTTATTTCTCATCTCGAGTGAAAAACGAAACAATGTTTGCTGACTTGCACATTCATGGTGAATTAATTAGCAATGCCGAGAGCGTAAAGATAAACAATAATTTAAACTCAGATTCAGAAGGCAAGTGAGCACAAGTTTTAAATCTAGCTCAATAAATTTTTGGAGATAAGTGGCACATAAACATTTCAATGTAGGATCTACACTGAAATGTTCAATACTACACTGTAGACAGGGTGTATTGGTAAAAGTGACGTTGCATTTTCTATCCTATTTTCTTAACAAGTTCACATTCTTTTCATACTCGGAAACAATGACTATATGTATGTATAAATATACGACATATATGTCCGACTACAAACATTTGTTCTCCGCATGACGCACAGGACAAAATTTTTAAACTTCTTCTAAGATAATTATTGAGCGGTTGAAAATAAAAAGTGAATAAAAAATTTCGTTTATAAAGTGGGATAAAACTTATTCCAAGTAAAAACGGGAGAAAATGAATTCTGAGATTAAAAACTGTACGCCAATAAAACACATTTAAGACTTAATTGCTTACAGAAGTTCGAATTATAAGACTGTGTAAATTATAATTTGATTAGTGAAATAGAAAACTAGTGTGATTCATTGAAACAAATTTAAACAAGTTAGAGACATATTTCCGTCACTTTTTCCTTTTTTGCAAAATCAGTTCAATATTTTGATTAAAAGAAACAAAAGACAGGTCATCTCTTTGTTATTCCACACTTATACTGATTATTATTTATTATTCATACTTATACTGATTTATACATTTTTTTATGTTTTTAATGTCAAAGGATAAGATGACCTGTCTTTTGTTTTCGATTAATTACCGAGAAACAGTTTAATTAGTGGCTCAGTTTTGTATAAATGTTCTGCAAAACCACACAGATAAAACCGTAACATTATGAAAATTTCAAATTTGTCTTTTTTCAACATAACTATCTACCGTTTGCTTAGAATATACCCACTCTAAGTAATAATTAGAAAACTATAACTATTGAGAATTCACAACAATCGATCTGAGGATGGAATATAGTTTACTTAGCACAAAAATCATTTCTATTTTTGCGCCTGATAATGAGACTACAATAAAAGGCGCGTACGTTCAAACGAGAGTGAATGAGAGTAAGTGAAGTGCTGGCCTCATAATGAAAGTGAAATCGAGAGCGCCAGTGCCGCACCCCACCAAGTAAAGTGAGTTCCTTACCTTACCATCGAGGCACCAGCATCGACATGAAATCGCACCGTATGCTCTATGCATATATATTTACTGAATACTTCATAGCAAATGGTCTTACGTGCGCAGGTCACAACATTAATTCCGTCCCAGGTTAACGATGTACGTGTCGATTCATTATGAGATTCTTAGTTTCCCTCCAACAAACCCAGCTTGATTATAAATGATGATTATTCATGCGTGCAGTCTCTGGACAATGCAAATTGTCTGAAATATTCACTTCTATTTAGACTTTAAATAAAGCCTCGAAAGAGAGATTCATTTATTACAAAAAGGAGTGATTTTTGCTTTGCTTTCTAATATGAAAGATGAACCTAAATTATTAGGCAATTTTTAAGGATGGTGGTTCTAGGAAAAAAGACTCGTTTAATTTAAATTTAATGTCCAGGAAATTCTCTGACTGCAAATTTTTGACCGAAGGTTATAAAAAAATATTACCATTGAAAATTACAGAAACAAATATCCTTTATTTTGGGTCAAATGACACCAAGGACAAAAAACATAGCCCGCATGTATAATTAGAAATTTTAAATGGTTTTGATATTTCCATAGTTTTCTGAATCATATTTTTTTGACTATGTGCCAACTTTCAAACCTTGGTCTTTTATTATCGAAGTAGAATTGAAAAACTTTACCAAAACACCTAGATTTGCATCAAACATAGGATTTTTAATATTTGAATCTATGTTAATCATACAAATATAAACTTTGCATAAATAAGAGAACTGAATTTCTTTGAAGCTGCGAGCTTGATTTCATTCACTGTTAAAAATTTTTGTAAAATTAATATACTTTTAATATACGAAAGTATATTAATTTTAATATACATGTATCGAACATTAAATTAATATACTCATATGTTGCAATATTAAAATACGTGTATATTAATCCAAGTATACCACGAATGCGCACAACGTTCTGCGCATTTACATATATTAATTTTCATATGGATGTATATTAATTCTACAACATAGTGGTATATTAATTTTAATTTACGGTATATGCAAATGACTTTACTCACTGTATATTAAATTTCGATCAGTTTTTTTTAACAGTGTTTACTTTAATACCAACTAACTATTCATCAGATTTCGCTTTAAAATAACTTTTTATAAAGTTATCACCCTGGTTTATTATTTGGGAGTTATCACAGTGACACACGTTTTTTTTTATTTCCATAAATACCAATTCCATCAATTATTATCTAAGCACGTGCATGACCTTGTTGTGAACTCAGTTAACATTGTTCTCTTGTTAATTTATAGCCTGACACACAAAAATTATAAGTTTTATCTTTTCATATGTTTATTATCATGACTCTGTGAATTAGATCTGTTTAATTCTTAAGAATGTTGCAAACAATAACGGGTATAAGTCATAAAAGTCTTCTTTTAATATAGACTCAAGATGATAGAGAGAACAAAACAATTTTTCGTTAAATCAATATGTAATTATCGTTTGAAAGCTTACTTGACCATATAAATGATTCTTTCATTTTGATTTCATTGATTTTCTTTGAGATATTAATTCTTTATTCGTCCATATAAGAAATAATTTGGCTGATTAACCGATGCCCGATGCCCATTTACCTCTATTTCGTATAGATGGAGGTAAATGGCCTAATTTTATCAATTAATATTTATTATTGCTATAGTATAAAGTTGGGGAAACTAAATTGCTCTCATGGTAAAGTATCAAATGTCCTTAAAATGAATTTCACATTCCGCGTGATGCGGATATCACTTCAATAATGAAGTTCTTTGTAAACGCCACACGTAAAATGGGTAATTTTCACGGTATTTTCCAAAGATGGAATCGAGAGATTTCCTTCCAGGTAAAATACCTCGTACGTTTTTCCGTATAATACGAGTGGTGTTTTGTCCCGGTTACTGTAGCGGAATGGTGTCAGTTACATAAGGATTCTGACGGGTTCAGAAGCGCCAAAGGATGCTGGAGAGAGGGCAGATAGGAAAGAGAAAGATAGGAGCGTAGGAGAGTGTAAAGAAGAGAGAGAAAAATAAATGAGGGTCGGGGGGAGACAGAAAACAACAAAGTGAGAGGTCCGTAACAAATGAAGAGGAAGAGAGCAATGGGAGAGATAAAGATGGAGGGACAGAGTCTAGAGAAGGGCCAATGAGTGACGTCGTGAAGCTAAAAAGAACCAATGACGTGATGCCATTCTGCGACAAAAGGGGAGAGTGAAAAAAGTGAAAGTTTCTGCTGCATATCGGTCAAATGCATCTCCGCCCCTCTATTTTTCTCTCTTCCTTGCTTTTCTTCTCTTCCTCTTCTGAAGACCCTATTTGCCATTTTCGATTTCTTACTCTTTGAGTCTATCTCCATTTTCTTTCTAGTTTGAAATGGCTACTACATTTTTTTTCATTATAGAATATAACAGTTTGTTCTAAAATTGTTCTTCTTTTGTTTCTTCTCAAATGTTCACCTTATGAGATTATTGCAAAGAACAGTCATTGATAGAATGAAATTGGGAGAAAAACTATAGCTCAAATCTAAGAAAAATAAAAGTGACGGTTATCAATTTCGTATTAGTATCGTTTTGATATGCTTCATGAATAGAAAAAGAATCGTTTCTCAATATCGTATAATGTATTTATTCGTATTTAGTGGATTGCTAAAAACTGCGAAACTCTTCTAAAATTCAGCTCATTATAGATTTCCTAATTGTGGTTAATGCAATGGTCGATTCGATATGTTAATAGAAGCCTCTCAAATAGCGATTACTTCCAATCTGGAGCGGATTTGACGATTTTGCATTGTAGGGTACGATAAGAATCGCTTTTGCAATATTCCCAGGCAGCGTGCGACGAGAGGGCAAGAGAAATGAAGAAAAAACTTGGTCTAAACAAAGACTTCACGCAAATTGCACAAAAATTGAGCAATGCTACAGTTCTAATGCATCACCAATCTTAGAAACTGGCCTAAAATTCTAATGGCGCTGATCACTTTTGCTTCTTTACTTTTCATTTTCTATCAAATCATAACATTCTTACTTATTTATTTCTAGAAATCATATTTTAATATAAAGTTCAGTAATCGTCGTCAGTAGCTGCTGGCGATTTTCGATTCGGGTGATATCACGGTTGTTAAGAAGTTTCGGGCGTGTCTAGCGCTCGGATAGGTATCCGTTCGTGATTTTCGCTTTGTTATTTGTCTGCAGTTTTTCTCCCCTTCGTCCAAATACATACTTCGAATTCGAACGATACTTGTAAAATCCTTTGTTTTTCACAGTAAAAAAGAATGTTTAAAATTGTTACACCTTAAAATTTTTTTGGCCTTAAATTCGGAGATAAACTTAAATTCAGTAAGAATTTATCCTGAATTTAAGTAAACGTATGATTAAATTCTGGAATTCAGATATTGAACTTCTTAAATTCAAATTTTTT
>JAUESH010000043.1:6234947-6250271 GCA_032275165.1 Synergus magnus
GAGTCAATGAAAATTTCGAAAACTGTTTTATAATTTTTCACGAAGATTACTTCAGATTTTAGAAAAAGTTTATAAAATATTTGAAAACTTTTAACATATCCTAAAGTCGATGACAGTCAAGGAAAATTTCGATGACTAATTTTTTCCGTATAATTATTCAGGTATCGTAGAATCACTCTCTCAATCATTTTAGTAAAGAGAATTAGTAAACGAATCAGCTCTATTTCATTATTAACTTATTACTAATTAAAGATTGAGAGAGGCCGAAATTCTAACACTGGCCTGAATTTCAGACACATTTCCCTTGGATCTTTTTACACGATGTCTGACAATTGAATTGGTAAATTTCTACTAATTCCCAGTAAACGAGTTCTACGTATTTGAATTAGTAAAAAACTATTACCAATTAGTAATTTATACTAATTTAGATTTAGTGAGCAATAAAATCTATCTTTTTGCGCGTTACCATAACCTTTCGCAGTGTTTACTCGGTCTTTCCCTCCTCCTTAATTTATAATCAGGTTCGTCCTTCCTTTACGAGTTCTAAGTCGTTGAAATACCATCGGCGTGCAAGGGAATGCCGTCCTGGCTATTCCACGGCCTTAAGGCCCCCATACGCATATCGCCGATGTAACATGTAATTTCATTCTTCGTCGTCACTTTCCCCGTCGACCAAAGGCTAACACGACTACTAAGTGTGTCACCGGGTCTACGGCGAGTGCAAATAAAATGCGATCGTCGACGTATTCGAAGTCGCACCAATTGCGTAATGTATAATGTAACGACGCCACTGATGTACGGATGGGGGGATATTACCTGGAAATTTTGGCAAAGTGGGTCGATTAATAGGAGTCGGCTTCCAAGAATCCAATTAGAAAATCGCGCGAAAATGTATTCAACTTCAAAGTCACTTCGGCAAATTAAATCAGAAGAAAGATTTATTGCATCTGTTTCTTGATAAATAGGATTTACATCTATACAAATACTATATTAAAATATATGTCGCAAGTTTCAAAAATAAATTTTACAGTGAGGTCGAAGAAAATTGACAAATTAACGAAACTTGGGAAGTTAAACTTTAATTTTGAATTTCTTATAACATATAATATTTCCCGTTTTAATATTACGTGAATTGTAAACGAAAAATTATGCGAGTGCACAAATGGATTCGGTTTATATCAATATCATTTTTTTAGTAAACCTTAACAAAATATTTCAATTTTTAAGCTGATAAAGATATCATTAAAGCAGTATTTTAAAAAGATAACAAAGAATAATTAAAATTTTACTTATTAGTTTTGAGAGTAATCATTTTTATACTTTAGAAAAATACTTTCTGAGTTTTATGAAATAAAATATACTGAGACACATTCCAATCATACAAATTCTTAATAAGAATAATAATTTTTGAAACATAGAAAATCGATTTTTTTGGGGGGGGAAAATCATCGCTTCTCAATTTTCTCAAGCCACAACGTATATAACCCCTGAATTGATATACCACTTTTCTATGTTTAATTAAGGATTAACTCCTTTGAATTGTAGAATATTTCATCAGTATTCTCGAATATTCGAAAATGCCTTATTTTATCGAGTATGAATCGAGGGAGAAAGTTGTGCGAAATACTCTACCAGGACCACTTCTTGTACTGGGGAATCCTCGAGGTCATGAAATATAAAAAATTTCTTCTCCGAAAGAATCTCAAGGCCACTCAGAAAGGCCGGATCTTGACCAAAGCATAAAATTTCATCATTTTGGATATAACTTCCAGGTTCTCTTGCAATCTAAAATTAGAAGTAAAATACCAATAATAAAACATAGAGTTCTATATTAGGTTCACAGTAAAAAAAAGAATACTTTTGTTACACCTTAACATTTTTTTTTAATTAGAGATTCAATTTAAATTCCTTAAATTCAGAGATTTAAAGACATTGATGGCGAAAATACATTTTTTAAATATCAATCTAAACATTCTGACAAATACTCAGGCAATTGAAAAAAGAATCTTGAAGTGTAATTAAACTATGCCAGAGTAGGTGACTAATTGATAGATAACTTCCAGGAATAATATGTCATGCAATTTTTTGTTAATCATTTATGTATATGTTTGTTAGGCGAGAGCATCTTCCTGTGTCAACGTCATCAGCTTCCTCGTTTTCGTCATAAAAGTCCTCCCAGGATAGCTTGTTGGAACCGGTTTCACAATAGTTACTGTCGTGACGTGGCTTCAACCCAGTTTTGCAGAGTCGTAAGTCCCAACTTATCTTACTTGTTTCAAACGCTGAATATAATATAATATATGACAAATTGCCATAATATGTTTAACACCTAGCAATTATAATATTATCAGGCCCAGGTGTGTTCTAGCTTAATAATCATTTTACTAAAAATAAAGTCCAAAATGATTGAGACACAGCAAATTATTAATAACTATCATTGTCGTTTCATTCAATATTCTCAAACATATTTAGATCAAGTTGCTGAGTAAAGGAACTATATAATTATAGTTAAAACACAGTTATAGAGTAACATAAACTGCCTTGACTTATTTAAATACTATAGTAATTAAAAAAATTAAAAGTATTCTCATTTGTTCATTTTTTTTTAAAGCCAAGCGGGGATTAACTTCATTTCGACTAGTCTTGCAGTTAATTCTGATGTTAAAACAGAATGTTACAATTGTTAATACATAGCATGGCGTAATGAATACATGTTTCAAGCTTGATTTTATCATTGAGATTCCATCTTAGATACAAACAAACAAATTTAGCGAAGACCGTTATAAGAGAGCCAATAATAATTAGTAAGAACAGGTTAAACTCGTGTTCATGTTATTTAAGGACCTCGGTCTCTTGTTACCAGCTTATTCTGCGATTCTCACTTTCTGTAGAAACCCGCATTACTTTGAGGACTTATTTGTGGAGGTTTTCTCTTCGCTAAGAAGTAAGACTGGTGTCGAGAGGTCAGAGAATAACTTCTCGCATTTCTACATTTTATCGAAACATACAGAACAAAATACTCCCACCGAAATGTCTCATAATTCAGCCAATTAAAGGTGACCGCTTTTTTTAAATGTGCCAAGGAAAGCCAGAGTCGAAAAGAAAAATATGAATTGCCATAATTTTCTTGCTCCTTGCTCAGGAGACTGCATTATTTTGTCTCTCTTTTCTCGTAACTCGTGGGCTGACCAAAATCGCCTCTACCTACTGAGCGATTTCTATGCAGTATCTGTTTCTACTGAAACTACTTATACAAATATGTCATAAAATTTTACTTTCAAGATTCGCAAAACTAAAATAATCACAAGATTTCTTATATTTCTTTTATCCAAAATATATGAAAAAAACGAACTGATTTCGTCAAAAGGAACGTCCCTTCTGGAAACGATGCACAAGGAGATTATAATCTTTACGGTAGTAATGAACACAGTGGATTTAAGGCAATTCTAAAAACGAAAGTCCGAAAGTTATGAAATCGAATTTTTCTTTTAATTAAGTTGATTCAGTACAGTAGTATATGAAGTTTTTAAGTATATAGCGTTTTTAATAACAGATTAAAGAATATTAAATTAAATGAAAGTAATTGTAATTAGTTTACTTTTATGGGTGTCTATTATTTTTTTCTTCTCATTTTGCTCTACCTTGGAGCTCCGACAATGTCAACGCAACGCTAATAATTTAAAACTTATGTCAAGTGGCGCCCTGCGCGATTAAGTCAGAATGTATATATGACCATCTTGCACACGATAAAATGTAGAAAAGATTGGAGATCGATATCCAAGACACATCAATTCTCTTTAAAAATAATGCGCATTCTCGTCTGAAGTTTGAAGGTTTTTCAGTTATGCATCCAAAAGACATGGTACATGTTTAAACATGAATTTTCAAGTATTCTATTTTTAAAAGTACATATGTTTCCTGAAAGAGGATTCAAAAGAATTTTTTGAAATTTCAGTGGAAAATCATGGGTGCGCCAATGATTTGCCATGGCAACCATATTTCCAAAGAAAAGTTGTTACAAACAATAAGACTACTTTTAAAAAGGTTATTAATGTAGCTTTTAATTCCCCTCTTTAGTAAATTTATAAGCGCACGGTCATCAGAATTTCATTAAGTATCAATACATCATCGTTTTTAATAAATCACAATCTTCATGCAGGTCGTATATAATGCAATTTCCTGACATTGCAGAATTTCAAAGTGGGACATAAGCTGCTGATCAAGGGCTGACATTAGCGTTTCATTCATTCTCACTCTATAAAAAGGTGCTAAAGTCAAAAGTCAAAAGACAAAACTACTTGACACTATTAGGAGCTAATGTCAATCTTGTGTTTCTCGTTTCTTCTTAGAATCTTTACTTAATACTTTACACCAATAAATATTGAGTTGTGCAATTCTGCAATTAAGCTTTTAATCGATACATAAGTATATAAGTGTATCTATTTATTATTGCAAATGATCAGCACTAGAATGGAAAAGTGCAGCTAATTAAAGTTTATCAGAAGTAATAGGTTGTAATCCAATAATTGACTGTGAGATAGGATCAGTTTGTTCTATAAGAATTATAATATTTCGTTTTATATATAGCTTTGGTATTCACCATCAACCACTAAATTTGTATAAAGTGACAATTTGCATACTATAGATATAAGGTAAACGACTCTCACTTTAAAGAGCGCTTTTAAAATTCTGACTGTGAGCCATATTTTTTTTAATTCGCTACCAAAGGTTTAAAAATTCATATAGAAAGTTGCCACTCATTTATATTCCCCCACTATGATAATTGTAATAATAAATAAATTATTTAAAGTTCAGTAGGGCACCAATTACGCCATATATATATGGCTACTTTTTTTTTATGATATTGAAGTACGAAATTAAATTTTCATTTGTCCAAGCTGCAAGATCGTTTGACTGCCACGGTCAATAAGGCGTTCCGTTATGTTATGGTACTTGTAGTTTATTTTCTTCTGGAGGATTTCGCAGCAACATTGGCATCGTTCAGACTAGCTCTCGCATAATCTATTACCAGGCGGAGCCCGTTACCGCGAGTTGGATAACCGTACGGGCAAAAGGAAAAGTGGCTAACCTACAAACCGCGCGTGTAGATGGATGCGGGCTCTCGTAGACGCTAAGCGATCGTCTACAATCGATCTGCAAAAAAAAAGCCCTCAACCGGTTAATACGGGCATCCACTGTCCACCTTGCCTTCCTTTTCTGCAAACAAATGCAACTTTGCAAATCACTGTCCTGCACCTCGAAAACACCATGCAATGCAATAAATCATCATTTTTCCGGTCGATCTACTATATTTTCACTGCTAGAAATATCTTGAAAATTCAACCTTAAGAGTGGTTGAAAGCAAACTTATCGACAAAAATAAAAAAAAATTGCCGGTATGGAAAAATTGCGTGGATCTGGTCGGGAACTAGTCTAACTTGGTTAACTCTAAATTAGACGGTAGTAAAAGGGGTTTGAAAAAGAGGTAGGAAATAAGGGGAAAGGGTGTTAAAAGAGTGGGAAAAGGGGATTGGAAAAGAGGGTGAGACTACGGGATTTGGAAAATGGCGTTAAAAAAGATTGGAAAAAGGGGTTTGGAAAAGGGAGTGGGAAAAGAAAGTTGGAAAAGGAAATTGCAAAAGAAGGTCGGTAAAGGTATTTGGAAAAGAAGGCGGGAAAAGGGTGGTAAGAAAGGTAGGAAGAGGGGATTTGGAAAATGGTATTAAAAAAAGGATGGGGAAAAGGGGGTTTGGAAAAGTCAGTTAAAAAGGGTGGAAAATGTGGAAAAGGAGATTTTGATAAGGAGGTAAGAAAGACATTTGGAAAAGGGGGCTGAAAAAGGATGTTAAGAGCATGTGGTAATTACCATATGAGCAAATTTAAATAACCCTGTTTTTTTCTCACAATTTTTACTTTTTTTTTTTAAATAATAGTGCACAGACGTTCGTGTTCACGTTCTTTACGTCTGTGCACTATTATTTTTTTCAAAAAGTAAAAAATTGTGAAAAAAACGGGTTATCTAAATTTGCTCATATGGTAAGTAACACATGCCCTTAAAAGAGAATGTTCAAAACTCTAAATCTGAATTAGTGAAAAGTCGGTCACTAATTTACTTGAGTGAAAATTGTTACTAATTATTAGTTGTATTTCATTATGTCATTTGGTAGTTTTCAACTTTTCACTAAAGTAAATTAGTGACCGACTTTTCACTAATTCAGATTTAGAGAGAAGGGGTAGGACAAGGAGTTTGGAAAAAGGTGTTAAACAAAGGTGGAAAAGGAGGTTGGAAAGGATTTGAAAAATGGCGATAAAAAAGGTTGGAAAAAGGGGGTTGGGAACAGAAAGTTGGGAAAGGTGATTGCAAAAAAAGGGAGGTAAAGATATTTGGAAAAGGAGGCGGGAAAAGGGTGTTAAAAATGTAGGAAAAGGGGATTTGGAAAATGGTATTAAATAAAGGATGGGGAAAAGGGATTTGGGAAATGGTGTTAAAAAAAAGTTCGAAAAGGGGGGTGGGAAAAGAAGTTAGAAAAGAAGATTGGGAAAAGAAGTTGGGAAGGGAGTTTGAAAAATAAGGTGAGCAAAGGTTTCGAGAAGATTTGGAAAAGGAAGTTGCAAAAGGGGATTGGAGAATTGGGATGGAAAAGTTGGTTGAAGAAAAGGGTGGTAAAAGGGGTTTGGAAAACGGGGTTGAAAAGAGGGATAGAGAAAGAGAAGGGATTTTGAGGAATACAGATCAGACGCAAAAGATAGCTGAATGATGTTGGGGTGAGCGTTTGGCGATGGTTCGTGGTGAAAAAACAACGGCAAAAATCGATTCGATCGGAGGAAGAGAGGTTTAAGATTATAGAGAGGCAGCCAATGACTAAGCGGTGATCGTACTCGCTACTGCGTGTCGGCAGCTAGGCAGCCAAGCAATCCAGCCAAAGTAGGCTGTTATTTAACGATTTTAGTGAAACGTTCTCGGCATTATACAATCGGCCTAGATCCTGAGTCACGGAGCGTCACGGATCGTGAACGCTGCCAAGCGAGTCATAGTGATTGCCTTCACCGCAGCTTCGCTTCTTGGGCCTGTTTAGGCCGCTCGGAACGGCGACACGTGCACTCTGAATACTCGAATCACATCTAGAAAGGGCCCGGTTTCACTTCAGAGGGTCCCCACTTTTTTGGGATCCATATCTAATACTTGTGATTAGAAATTAGAATGATTTGATAATAATTAAAATGAAGGAGGTGCTCTGAAGAATTCTACTTGTAGAATACTGATTCAGTTTTATAGCTTTTCGGTTGAAAGTCGTTAGACTTAGAAGTTTTTCAAATTAAAAGGGTCCAAATGTGAAAGCGTATCACTTTCTAAAATATAAAGTCTTTTCACTTTCATTTATTCTTCAGTTTTAATTTCTATTCATTTTTTAACAATGAAAACAGGTTTTACAATTCGAAAATCAACTTAATAATTTGTATAGTTGGTGCATTTTTCTTCCGAATTGGATAAAGCCAGTTAAATTATGTAAAGTTATATATTTTATAAAACCCATAAAAAGATGCAGATTAGTGAGAATCGAGGGTGAAATTGTTTCCCATGATTAAAAATGGTACATTCGTCCATTGGAATCTCGGGTGAACCTAAAAAAATAAAATAAAAAAGCGAGAGTTCTCGTTGACGAAGTTCGCTTTCCATTTCCGTTTTAATATATTTTCATAGTCTACTGACAGAACCGCGTCGCGACAGGGATATCAATCATTCTGGAAGCCAGCGAGCATTAGAATGTGAAATAGGTTCTTCAAGGCTGCCTGGTCACTGTGCTTACACTTACGCATTTACAACCTATGCATTCTGTAGACTCGCCTAGTCCAAGTAATGAAGTATAAAACGCGTGAATAATATAATAATTAGAATTCTTCGTGAGTTAGAATTAGGAGCACTGTTAAAAGTGTTGAGTTAAATGTTAAAAGTTAGACGTGTGACCAGAAACAGGCTCTTGAGAATTCGTAAGGGCCGGAAGTGTCGTGCTCGGCCACTTTCCAAATACTTTCCAGGCCCGGTGTATAATAGTTAGAGACCGACCTCTCTTTTCGTACAGAGGCCCGCCGAGCTCACCGAGTTTCACTTCCAAAGGCGTCAAAATCTAATCAAATTCAAAGGCGTGGCTGAAAAAGGGCTCAAAAAGAACAATTATAAAAAATGAATTAGAATTTAGAAAAGTTTTTATTACAATTCTGTAATATTGAAAGTTTAATTTTATAGTCGAAAACCTAATTGGTTTTTTAGAAATTGCGCGAATTTATTCATTTTTATTGCATACAACCTGAGCAGATAAAGGAGATCACTAGAAATGATTTCTTGAGAAGATATGATATTATAAGGAAAGGAAATGATGGAAACAGGATACCGTGGTTTAAATTTCCTGTTATACGAGGATTCATACAGTTTGCGTGAGTCAATTCTTGGCCCCAATGGCAAGCTGCTGACTCTTCCGAATCAACTGTCAATTTTATCTCACATATTTTAAAAGAGATAAAGCGACAGCTGAAAAGTATTTTTTTAAAAATATTTTTAAAAAGCTTGCAGTTCTAAACTCTTCCTAAAATAGACTCTGTAACCTGTCTAAAATCGATTCTCTCTAAATTATTTATCAAACTTTCTCTTCATGAGTCAGCTTCATTTTTCTAATCCTAAATGATTGTATTAAATCTTACAAGATGAGAAAACTCTTTCGTTAATCAGGAAAAAATTGAATGAACATCGTGCAAGTGGCAAAAGCTGTAAAAAAACAAATTCGAGTCAATTAACACGTTTTTTTGGTGGGTCAAGATAAGTTCTTCGAAAGTGGGCGTTTTATGGAGCGAAACAAAGTTCATAATCGCGCAACGATTCAAGAAGCTACTTGATTTCGGCGCTAAGGCTTTCTAATCGTACAAGTACTTCGAGAGTGAGAGTAGAGGCTATTTAGCATTTCATGTACAATATTATACATACGCTTGACTTTTATTGTCAGACGTCCTTGACGCACGTGCGTATAACTTCTTTATTCGTATATATATAATGTATATACAGGCACCTCAAGATTTTCTCGCGTTGTAATTTAGCGTCTTTTCAATAACTTATGTAACTCGAGGAACTGCCGACAACAGATAAGAAAAATAAGAGAAGCGTGCGAAAGAAGAGCGGCGGATGAGAAAGTCGTATCCAAAGGCTAATTGCGATAATTTCTTAATTTCATAATTATGCGCACCAGAAGGAAACGGAAAAAGAATATAGAAGCGCTCAAAAGGCCTTGCTATTCTTTCATTTTTCACTTAAATTGCCTTCCTTTACGAAAGAACTTGCTGGAAACTTCATTCAGTATTCATTCGAATTGTTTTTGCTCTTTCTGAGTCCGTTTTTGTCTTGTAAATTAAAAGAAAACCAAAATTAATATGGAATATGCAGAATATGTTTAAAATTTGATGAAAAATAAACAAATATTCTTCATTATCCAAATCAATAATCCTTCATTAAATTTTATATAATCAAATTAATTAGAAAGGATTATTGATAAAACAAATATGACTCGATTATTCGTATAAGCAGGTTCGATTACACCTGCTTTTATGCATTATTTGCTTTTGTTTAATGAAGTGGATACTAACTTGGGCGAGAGCGATCATTTATTGCTAATTATGTATTCCTCAGAGTACTTTGGCCGATTACGAATGATATTGTACTCTCGGGCATCGGTAGAGACGTATCCAGTTAGTAATTACATGCATTTTATTAAGCAAACGGATATTTTTATTTAAATACCTTGTTCGGAAATTGTTTAATGTAAAGGAGACCTGGCAAATATGCGCGCACATAACAGAAAATGCACAATTAAAAGTAAAATACAAAATTAAAAATGATAATAAAATACATCTTGCCTAGATCAATATCTTTTATGCTTTCTGTGTGGTGGTAAAGTAATTAAAGTTAATTAAAGTACTGAATTACTGCGTTTCCCAAAAAATGAACCTGCGTCTCGAATTTAATTTAGAATCACTAAAAAAATAATGTTGGTAGTAGAAAATATAAAGAAAATGGAAATCAAATAATATAAACTCCCATCTAAAAAAGAGGTTACAAGTTGTAATTTGTATAAATTTGTATATGGATCTAGCAGTGAAATTAAAATTAGAAGAATGCATTTTTTTAAATATCCAGGACTATAAGAATCTTTTACACGTTTTGAGAGTGTTTATTAGAGCGAGTTTAACGGCGCAAGCTGTCGCTAATTATTTTTTTTAACGATCCAGAGCAAAAAATGATTGTTGCGCAATGACGTTTCAATGACTGGAGCATGGCGTGGTGTACAGAGAACTCGGTCTAATGCACGGCGGCGGTCTAAGCGAGGTTTGAAAGTAAGTGCCCCCTCAAGACAATGCCTCGTGAAAATAGGGCAGAGTAATTAAGCTGTTATATAACCAGTTGAATCGGAGTTCGTAGGCTGAAGTGCCTCGGCACGCCATTATTTCACCGCAGTAAGTAGGGTGGCACGGGGGTTATAGGTGATGTTCTACTGCGCTCGAATCTACTCACAATCAGTGGAGTGCTTGGCGCTCCTTTTGAGTGATTTCACTTTTCATCCAGTCACTCGCCTTCGACGCCTTTCTGCGTTCCAAAATTACTGAAAAAAATTCAGATTTCTCGATTTTTAGGAGAGAGTAATCACACGTTTATGATCCATGTGTAGGCGGCGAGAACTCTCACCGTTCACGATTATGGTAATTTATTCTGAAGTCATTTTCAGATCTTCTCTGTAATTCCTTCTTGCAGACAATATAAATCTCTAAAAGTAAAAGTTATTTTTTCGGTTTCCAATACATTATCTTGGTTTCAAATTATTAATAAAGCTTTTATCTTAGGACTCAGGAGTCTTCGAGAGGTAGAGCCTGATAGAACCAATTATTATGATGTCTCTTTTATACATATGCCGTATTTTATCAAAGGTCGAGACCTCAAATTCTGAGAATGTCGAAACAATACAAATTTTCCACTTCTGTATTCTTATTCTGATAATCCTGAACTCATGCCTGGGGTCAGTTTATAGGAAGAATTGAAAACCATACTCTGTGCAAGACATGACTATTTCAATGACATTTCCATTTCTGATTTAAATAAAAGTGTATGCTGATTTCCCTCTTTAATTAACTTTCTAATTAAGTTCACCTTTAATACGACATACATTCCAGACAGATTTAGATCACCATACCACTTCTTTGAAAAAACAAATTAGGCATAAAAAATTGTAATTCAGTTCTTTTTACAGAAATTAGATTGTGAAACTGGAAATATTCTGAGCATGTCAGTTATTTCCTCGCTAAATTAACTTTAGTAGACTGCACTGATTGTGAGTAAGTCTCGGACTTACTTTATTATTTTTCTCCCTACAGCATGATGTTTACACCTCGCCATAATATGACGGTATAACACTCCTGACATATATGATATGTAATTGCAGTCCAATATAACGCTCCTATGTCCTTACGTATATACGACTGTCATTATTGTAAATTACTACAGCTTCCGAACAATACTGGCTTTCTCGAGTGGTGAATAGTGCGTTAATATCGTTCTGCTATTTGCCCCCAATGCCCCTTCATTTTTACGCCAATCATATTTTCTTTGATTGGTATATTGCACCGCGAATGTCGGCACGTTTGCCACGAATATCTGCAATTATCATTTAGTATGAATTTTATCGAAACGCGTAGGAAGTGAATGCCAGCGAACCTGCTCTTTGAAATATGTCGAGTGAAATAGAGCGCACTACCGTTTAGAAAAGTTCTTTTTCCATAAAATTACAAGTAGCACACCTTATCAGTTCATTACATGAGTATTTTATTTCCTTCTAAAAATTTATTCTTTCAACAAGAATAAATTAGGAACAAGTCAGTGTTTGGAAGTAACGCGTTACTATTTTGGAAAAGTAACGGTATAACGGTAACGAGTTACTTTATTTTGGTAACTCCTATCATTAAAAAATATATCTTTTTTAGAAATGTAAAAATAAATCACCGTTTCACGAAAGTATTTCGGTAATTTTCATCATTAACGTGATTAATGCAGCTCATGAATATTCATTGGTCTAAAAGTCTATACATTATTAAGCTTATAAAATAAAGTAACTAGAAATATTATATATATAAAAAATAGAAATTCTTTAAATCTTTTTAAATCGGTTTAAATCGCTTGCAATTCTTTAAAATCATTAATATGTCTTGAAATCTTAGGAAAATCCTTAAACTCTTTCGAAACCTATTTCTCATCTATTTTTATTAAAAAAATTACCTTTTCACTTTTTTTAATGACAATAGGTACTTTGATGACTGGTATTTATAAGCGGGAAAAATGCTGGAATTGTTCGGGAATTTCGTGGGCAAAATTTAATAGATACACTGTTTACTTTAATCGGTAAATGACTGAGAGTTTTGGTATTAACTAAATGTAAATGGAAAAATGGATAGGAAATATGTAAAAAAAAATCGGATACAATCAAAAAGTTTGGGTCTATTGATATTTTTCCAAAATCCACCATTTTTTAAAAATAATTAATATTTCGAAACGGTGAGTCCTGAACCAAGTTTTAATTGAAAGTCTTTGCACTCGCTTTATTAATTGAAAAGGGAATTAAGTTGAGAGTGACAGATTTAAAAAATTGTCAACTTGGTTATTTTTGGACGTAAAAAGTAGGAAAAAAGGAAGTTTTGAGTGGTCCAAAAGACCAGGAGCGTAACGAGAACAGCCGTACCATGCGCGAGAGTCGGTCAAAATGCATATCTAATCGTGTAATCAACCTTTCCCTTTTTCTTACGTACTTACGACAAAATAGCGAATTCCTTTCCCTCTCGAAAGCCCAGCAGTAGCCGGCATCTACCTCGATAACCGATCAAGCCAGACCGCTAGGAAACCATTACGCCATCGTCTGTTTACACTGGAAGTCAACTACTCGCGGTCGGCGCAATAATTTTTTTTTCCTTCTGCAATGTTTCCAACGACTTACACGGTTGTCTCGTGTGTCCAGGTCGTAGTGTCGTAGATCAACGATCGGCTGATCTTCCCGCATAAATAAGGACTTTCAGCCGGTGACATATAATACGTCGTCACGAAGGTAAAAGAAACTATGAGGAAACATTTAATTTCTAGTTATTGGTAATAGGTGAAATTATTATTGCGTTTTTACAATAAAAGCGTTGAAAATTTAATAAATCGAATTTTGAGGTATTTCCACTCTTGTGCGTTTAATGAGAACATTCATTTTCTGTAAGATACTTGTGTAATAAATAATTTTTATATTATTTAGATTGAATATCTCTAGTTTAAATACTTCAAAAAGTAAATAACAGTTTAAATAATCATAAGCATGAGTAGGCAACCCATAAAATTTACCAAAAAATTGTACAAGATTTTCGATATTTGGTGCTTAAAGTTAATTTTAAAAGTAAGGTCAACTGTTATCTCGTTTTCGCTCATTGTTTCTCTAAACTTTTTCATTTTTGATCGTCCAAGGCTTGTTGACTTACTCTGACTTCTCTGAGTTTACGGAGATAACAAATCGTGTTTCAAATATCAGCTAATTGTAAATTGCAGTTATCTGTGTCCTCAGTTTATTAATAAATTGAAGGACAACCTTCCCAAAACAATCCACACTCCCACATAAAAAACCAAGTGTTATATTTACCCCGATTTCAGGGTAAATATTACCTGCAACAAAAATTACTTTCAGATGGGTAAATATTACCCTCAAAATGGTACGGTTACCATGTCAACTTATTGTACCTTTTTTTGTTTCGATGCGAAAAAATTAAATTTTATCCACTTGAAAATTACCCGCGACAAATTTTCTCTTCTGTTTTTTCTGTGCCTTTTAGCCATTTTACATTTCTAATAAAAAGGTTAACAAATACTAAATCTGCGTTTAACTCTCATACATTTTTCAGAAAACATTATTGTTATTTACAAATTCTACTCTGTTAAAAATTTCTAAAAATATTGTAGTTTTTCTCGGTAAAAATCTTAGAAAAAGATGATTCTAAACAGATATCTTTCTATCAACTGCGGAAAAAAATGAGTTCAGAAACAAAGGATCCTCGAAGCAGGAAAGGATCGAGGAGGATGGCCCTTGACTCAGCGATGGGAGGGTACTTTGAAGAGGTTGGAATCGGGCAAGATCGAATCGTTTGGGATCGGATTGGCGTCGATAGTAGATGTCGGTGGTACACAGCCGATGCCGATGCTGTTGCTCGGTGTTGTGCCACTTTCACTTGGTTACATAACTTGAACGTTCGCGAGCGGGGAACTGGGTAAATGGGAGAACCACAATCTACACCACTACCAACTCAATCTCAATTTGTATGAGTTTCTATCCATGATAATCCATGAGTGTGTATGCCTTGAGCCTTCATTTACGTTTACGGAGCCTGTAGATAGACGAAGCTTCGTTACGAATTCGTAAAACGTCCTGGAACGATCGCCTGTTCCTGACTAGGTTACTTCAGAACACACTGGGTTCCGCATGACGAATGGTACCAGCAAAATCGTGCTACGATGCAGAACGACTCGCATAAAACCTGCCGTAGGTAAAATACTCTCGGGACTGATGAAAAATATATTTGGGACTGAAGTATCAATCTCCCACGACAATGGAAATCAATTTTAATGAGCTTACATATTTTAGGTGCATGCAATAGAATAGGAGGCACTTTTGTAGGAACTTGGGTGAAATATTTTTGTATAATATAGAGTAATAATGTTTGTCACACCTCTTCCCTCGATTCTCGCTTGTCAACTCATGAAACTTTGAAACTCTTGAACATCTTGAAATTGTCAAGAAAAGACGACATCAAGCGAGCAAGAGTCTTGAAATTTTTCCAACTGTCAAATGCGAATTTTAAACAACTGGGTTATTTTCATTTTGTAAACTTTCATTTTATGTAACAAGAGGAAAATAACATCCGAACAGACACTTAAAACCCGCAAAAGTAAATATGATAAACATTAGTTTCTGAAATATGGAAATTCCCGTATTCGATATTTTTCTTATGCATCATATTTTTATAGCCTACTGATTAAAAATTTTTATCGTGGAAAACTTTGTACTAAAAGTTATATTACTATTAAAATTATTTATCTAAAAGACATAAATTCTGAAGTTTATGATAGAGTTTACAAATTCTGTATGAATTTAAAAAAAAAAAATCTTTTTTCTTGTCAAATCTCGTTTGAATACATCATTACGAATTTTAACAAGTTTCATTTTGTCATCGATGATCGTGTCTATAGCAGTTCATTTCAGTAGATACATACAT
>JAUESH010000043.1:6269175-6281192 GCA_032275165.1 Synergus magnus
GTTTTAAGACTAAGATGGGCTTAAATCTAGTGTTAAGTCTAAAAAGGGACTTAAATTAAGATAATTTAAATTAAGCCTGTAAGATAAACTAGACCTTTTTTTTCTGTGAACATTTAAAAAAACAGTGAATTAAAGAAAAATGCACAATTGAAAAATACGAAATAAATCTAATTTCATTCGATTAATAAAAAGACACAAAAATAAACTTTGAATCAAAATTGGTCCATTATGTGCTTTAAAAGTTGGAGGCCCCATGCAGAAATCTTGTGTGCTCAACAATATATTAATTTTCCAATGTAAAAATAAAACCATCTTTAATATTTTCATAAATGATTGAGTGTGAAAAATATTGGGAATTCCTTATTTTTACCCGATGTGTGGTTTTGATATGGAAAACTCTTCAATACCCCATTTCATTATCAACAATATCTTGATTATGAATGAGACATAATTCACCATTGGAAAGTAAAATTGGGCCAATTCGCACATAAAATTGCAGTTAGACGGTTTAAATATTGTCAGGAGATTTCTTCTTTGTGAACTGCTTCCGCCAATATTGAAGCACTGGTTCGGCCTCGGTCGTCCATATGCTTCACTATGCGAGTTATGCGCGTAATGACTTCAACACGATGCACATTGCGTATGACCTTGCAAACCACGTATGGGTCGCACGCGTAATCGCGCCCGAGTTCCTTACGCGACATATGCCATATGCCGCCCCGTCAGTCGGGCTAAGAATTACTCTTGGCTCATCTATACACTAGTCACTAGTCAGTCACATGAATTATGTCCACATTCCTACCACATGCCAAAATTGGCGGGAAAACTTCTGGGAAATAGTAAAATATTTTCTCCTATACTAATCATGTTCAAGGAAGTGTTGTAATATACATGTATTAGGAAAAAGTACTTCAATATGTTATTTAACTACACAAGTTTACAAAAATTTACTGCGACAGAACTTTCTTACCTAAAAGTCGGTTAGACTCTTTTCACGGGAATTTAAGGAAATCCGGGAATTGTCCGGGAATTGAAAAAAATCCGCAAAAATCTGGACCTTATATTGATAAGCGGGAAAAATGCGGGAATTTTTCGGGAATTTCGTGGACAAAATTTAGTAGACACACTGGTTTAGTAATGAGTATAGTATTCCTTTTTACTTGGATTATGAATTTATGTGACATTAAATTCACTTTTATCTTGAAAAAATACTTCGACTAGTTAAAAATATAATCTTCTCTTAGATATGAATATATCCCAGAAATGGGTTCGCACAGTTCATGACAGTCGATTAACGATAAGTGCGGCACGCGAACCCTCATCTTTTCTTCTTTCTTTAATAAGTTTAAACTTTAAACCGTGAACGTCTAGAAAATATTATGCGCATCAATTCTGCACGTGATAAGTCAAACTGCATTTATTAGTATAATGCCGACTTCGAATTGGCTTTTACAATTCAAAAGTGTGACTGTAGGAAAGAAAAATTTATAGAAATTTTGTCCACTAATCCTAACAATTGTTTTTGGATATATCCATTAAACTTTCGTTGATCAAAACTTCCTCGAGTTTTGAGGTTCGCAAATTTCTCGAATGTTTATCTTAACGCTCGAGGAATTTTCAGGCGTATGTCGTTCTAAATGTGATGTGCTTTGACATAAATGCCGGCAAGTTATTAAATCATCAAATTCTATGACTTCTCAAACCTGTGTGAAATGTGACAACAAGAAAAAAAGACAATAAAATATTTCGAAAACAGAAAAGCAATATATAATAGTGATATAAACTCAAGTGAGAAAAGAGTGCAGAGAAGAGAAGTGAAACTACAATTTTATGAGTCCTCCCTCCTTGACTGAACTTTTTTAAGCCTCTTTTTCCCTCTCCCTAATCTTATCGTTTCTTCCTCACTTTTTCATCTCATCTTAAGCCTCTCTCTTTTTCATTCAACGCATTCCTCTCTCTTTTCCTCTCAACATCTATTAGGTTGAGAACTGGGTCAGCTAGATACGAAGGAGCATACCAAGTCTCATGTACACTGTACATATTCCAACCGGGCATGCAACCTTTCGAGGCTTCCACATTCCCTGCTCTTATCTATATGTGATAAGGGCCCCGTTTTCTATACGGGCCACATATAGGTCCGCTGACGAGTTCATGGCCCCTTGAATATTTTACGAATCACACCATCATCCTCTAATCTTGTAATCGCTTGAGTCCACGTTTCTTCTATCGGAATTCTACTCTATAAAACATGAAGAGTTGTATCAGATTATAAATACTGAATAATGAACATTTATTGTTTGGTGATAAAACGCTGAGTTTTGCAATGATTTCTTACAATTTCTGTCACTAAATTGATTAATTCTATAAATCACTTAATTTTCAGGACATATTTCTATCGTTTTGTATGTATAATTATGTGTAATGGATAAAGAAGTTTGTGACTAAGATGCGATTTAACCCAAATAAAATGGAATGGAAGCAGAATAAGAAGAAGAAGCAGGCATCAGAAGGCCAAGAGGTGTGTTTTAAATCATCCTCGTTATTTCAATGCACCGCTTAGCTGTGCCAACGGTAGTAATCTTCAGTCGTTCCGGTAGATTTTAATGTTGGTCGGTCTTATTGTTAATGTTGTATGCTCTTGTTTTCAGATGATGGGATATTAAATATAATCTCACAAAACTACGTAGAAAGACTCGAATAATTAGCTTCTTTCGAATTAAATAAATCTTAGTAATTCTTATTCAATTACTTATAGTTACATCTGGAAATTTGAAAATTTAAATTGTTCTATTTCCAGTGAATAGGAAACTCAAATGGGAATTTGACTTTGAAGTCACTAGACATCCGGAAAGACCGGAAAGTAGGCGTTATGGGTTTAAGTAGATGAACGATCTCTTCCTTCCCGATTTTGAATATGAAAATTCAGAGGTGTAGTCACTTCTCTAGAAAGAAAAATGCATCAATTTCCTCTCTTATATAGTTTAAAAGTTCCACAATTTAATAAATCAAATATTTTAATATTTAATATGGTTTAATTCTTTTAGCATTTTATTACTGAATGCTTACTCTCTCAATCTTAAAATGAAGACGTCTACAAAGTAGTCTAAATTTGTTTTTTCAAAGAGTAATAAATTTTGAGCAAACATTTCAATGGGTATTCAGTATTCTGAACTTAAAAGTGTCACGATAAAATTCACGCTTTGACATGATTATTACTTGTTAGAACTTTGCCAAAGTTGACGCGCATTTTAAATAACCTCTAAATTTAAAGCGTATCTTTGAATCATCCGACACGTGGCTGCAAAAATTTCGCTGACAAATGATTCCTGCTTAGATGATGATAATAGCATGATATTCAAAAAAGATAGATCAACAATCTTATTAATCTGAACTGTTAGCTTAACCTTGCATTAAAGGCGAAACATGATAAGATTCTTCAAAGATACGTTTTTAGGAGTCCAGATTTATACCCCACATACAAAATGTCAATAAGAAACTAAGTTTAAATCAAATTCAACAAATTGTATAAGAACAAATATTTTTCTTTTTAACGAATCATGTATATGGACCACATACTAAGTTCTTTTTACGCAGAGATTATTTTTACGAAAATTTATTACCATCCAACCTTCATTTCATTTTTTAATTCTAGAATTTTCAGAATGAACAATTTTTATAATTGCGAACGTTTTGTGTTTGTTTTTTTGATGTATGTATCTGCGTTCTTGGTGGGTTATGCATTAAAACAAGATAGGTTGGTTGACACTTATAAAACCGAAAAGTATTTTACAGGTGTGTAAATATGCGTCAACAGATGTATCCAATTCAAATTGTATTTTAACTAAATTGACGACATTTCTCGCTATTTTTATTTTAAACTGACGTTATTTCTTATATTTATAGTATAAAATTAAATTTTGAGTCACAGCTGCTACTTTCAGGACAGAGAGGATTCAACAATGTCATCAGAAATTCGGAAATGTTCGTTAAATTATTACTATGATTATTTTATTTTCTCTCTGATTACATTATCATTTACATAGTTAATTTCTGCTTACTTTGAATCACTAAGTTTTTTAATTACTTCACGTTTCCATATTAATTTGAAAGAAAATAATATTCTTTAAATTAAAGACCTATATCGATAATTATAAAATTATAAAAACAACCTATTATTAAATTCCCAAAAACTCTTAAATTCCCGAAATTTAAATTTTTCGAATTATCAAATTGCCGAAAATTATTTTTCATAGATTTACTTATTAATTATTTAAATTAAAATCATTTTCGGCAAATTTAAATTTCGAGAATTTAAAAATTAGTTATTTTTCTAATTCATTAATTTTATAATTCGAAAAAAATAATTTGGGTTTCGGAATACAAAAATTCGAGCAATTATAATTCAGTATTTTGATTTTTCGTCAGTTAATTGTGTGTTTGGTATTTATTGTTTCATTATTTTTTGGTAGTCCCTTATCGTTTCAGAACTTTCGTATTTTTTATCAATTTATGAAATGTCAAATTATATGTACTTTTATTTATTTCCTTCGCTCATTTTTATATCAAATCTAAAATAGATTTTCATAACAGTTTACATTTATATAAGTAAAAGCTATATCGGCTGAGCGCGAAGCTGCGAAAGGAAGAGAGGATGATCTAGGCCAGTGGAAAATGAAAGTGAGCGCTACTGTCTAGCAAAGGTAAATCCGCGCTGCAGTCATTATGCAATGATTATTATTATCATTGTTGCTGTCGTCATCGCCATCACCATCGCTCTTATCATCATCACCATCATCATCATCCTCATCATTATTATCACGACGAATTATAGACTCTCAAACATCGCGCTTATTGTATTATAGGCTGATTCCTTCTGATTATAAATAATTGCACACGCCGAATGCACAAATCATCGCGTGAAACTTCGGATGAGAATCGATCGAGGATGCATCAAGAATTTATTTCATTGCTCAGGTGAGAAGAAGTGCCAAAGCTCGTGTAATTGATTTTATCTAGATGGTGATTATTCAGAGTTGTGAAGATAATTTCCTTAACCTTTGGGACCCATATTTAAGAAGCTAAAATGACTGATCTTGCAGATTATATTTACTGAGTAACAAATAAATAGGCCGAAGCCACTATAGATTTTATGTAAATGTCACAAATACTTTTTCTGAAAGTTTTGATTGCTAAAATAGAAAAGAATTCTAGAGATTTATTCAAGTATTATTGAATTCTTATATCTATTGAGCTAGAAAATTTGTTAGGAGGCAAGAATATGGTACTTTATGTCTCGAGAATCCTTTCTCTGCACAATCAAGAAGTTGGAACGATTGCTATTTCTCCATGGGAGATGATTGGAAGCAGTAAAAAAGTAGTGCTCTCACGATCTTTGATTGGATGCGGACAAAGAAATCCTCGTGCCATTGCAATGACTTTTTTCTGACCCTGGAGATAGGAATTACTTTGAGACAACGTCCTTCCTATTGGAATCCAGGAAGAAGGAATTGAAACTTTTCGTATTATCGAACTCAGAAAAATAATAATAATATTAATAACAATAATAATAATATCAATACTACAGAAAATGAATAACAATTTTTCACTTATTATATCTATTTATCTTTTATTTTATCGGTTGAAAGGTTTCATGTTTTAAAATTTGTGTATAAACACTTAAGCACTATTTCTCTATTAAAGAATATTTTTTCCGTAAGTTACTCATCAACTAGGATAATAAATTCCAGTAATTAACTAAATTAATGTGATAAATTAGCAGACAAGAATATTTTTTTCTTTTAGTTGACAAAGAATGTTGAATTGGAAGAGAATTGAAGATATTCGGCTTTTTTCAGGTTCAGAACCCCATGTGAGTTTTTATGGGTATACCTATAGCCGAATTCAAGGGAAGGCAGAATATGGGCGTAACTCTACTGTAATTCCTGATAGTCGTCAGGTGACTTCTCTCCTATTTTATTGCCTTATAAAATCTGATCATGTAAATTCTTGGAAGTTCTCCTTCAACACATTTACTTAGATTCCTAGATCTGATCTGAATTTCATTTCTTTGACTATTTTTAATTTTTGTTTTAAATTTTTACTCAACTACATATTTATATAAAATTTTGAAACCTCTCTCTTTTAGTATGTTGTAAATTGTTTCTATATGTGGAATACTGAGATTGATTGTTTATTTAAAAACAAGATTTTTGTATTCGCGTATGAAAATTAAGTAGAAGTACGAAATTATTGTATTATAGAGCAATAATTTCAATTCACTGAACCGCAAGTGATAATTTGAAGACACTTATAATAATCTAACATTTTTACAGTTCAATGAACCAGTGCATTCAATCGATGAACAGGTGAAAAAGTGTTGTCAGCTATTCGCGTATGTCGGCTGTACAATTGGTATTGATATCACGGTTCGCTGAACTGTAAAATAATAGGTGGCTTCTGTTCGCGTGCTAATCGCTTTTCGTCAAGTCGACAAATCTTTTATATTTCCGATAAAAAAGGTTCGAGTCCCTGAAATAGATTCGTAATTTCGTTAATTTTATAACTAAACCAAATTCTGAATTAAAAAATTCGAAATTCAATCAATCAGATTGAGAGAAAGTGATGGTATTTTTTAAGAGAAAAGCTTGTTGTTGTAAAAACTGATTTCTCTTTAAAAAAAAATAATTTTTATTCATGATCATCAATTCTATGGAGTTTTGATTACGAACATTTTCTTTTCCTCTCTTATTAAGATTTTGTAACGAAAATCGTTATCACTTTCGCGTTTAATCCTAATTCATAATTTATTGGAGCGTGCCGAAATGAAGGGGAAACGACGCATTTTATTCTACATGTAAAGAGCAAACTCACAAACATGATATGCTTAATGATTTAGATAAAGCCTTATTAAACTTTCCTACAACAATTTTAATTCCAAATCAAAACTTCCATTGCTCATTTTTTCATAACTCGAAATACAAAGAAAAAATGTCTATTCCCCTAAAAAAAAATGCATAAATTTTCATGATTATTAACAATGAGATTTATCGAGTCAATGGCACTTTTTTCTGATGCGATAAAAATAACTCATCAACAACAATATTATAACCTTGCGATGGAATAAAATTAGGAAGTTACATTTTTGTTTCTTTGTGATATTTTTATATTTATAATTAATGAATTGATTCTGTTGCTTTGTTTTATGTCTGGAGTTTTCTTTTTGAGGCGAGGAACTCACTGCGTAGATATATAATGGAAGTAAAGTGAGAGTTGCAGACTATTTCGCAAAAAAGTTAACGTTTAAAACTAATTGGCTTGACAACATAATAATTTCCATAATCTTAATTAATTAATTTCATCTCTAAGAAATATGAAGCACGAAAGTGATGCTATTTTGTACATTGGCCGCGAAACTGTAATGCGTAACAGTATGATTATGCGCGGTCAGTATCATCGCAGATTATGCCTTTACGATGCGTATAATTAAGCGATATTGAACTACGACCCAAGATCGTGTCAATTTTACCGATTGCCTTTCGAACATATCTCTCGAACCGACTCGCATAACCACTTTCATTGAACTCCATTCAATATTTCTCAATATTGTCTTCAAACTTTATTTATAGCATTATAAGTTGATAAAATCTTATAAATTATTAGTAGCAATTTTTAACTTTAAGATGTTTATGACAACAATTACAATTATGGCAGATAAAATAAAATATTCTCAAGAGAATTCTACTGGATTTTTGGAGAAGGATTTTTAAGTTTTTCTATAATTTACTTATATCTACTGTTTCCAATTGATATAATACAACTTGAATGACTTGAATCTTCTGGTACCAATTGGTAACAGCTTTTAAATCATTTAAATTTAGTGGTACCAATTACGTTACGGCTATTTTCGTTTGGAAGGCATGCAGACCTCTTATAATAAAGTATCACATGTCCTTAATAAGCGATATTTACATAATTATCTACAATGATTAAATTGAATTTTTCAAAAAGAGCAAATGATTCATGATCGAAATGTCATCGACTCAAAAAAAAGTTCTTAAAGATTAAAAAATTTCTAGTTATGTTAACCACAAATTCTGGTTAATATAACGAGAAAATTCTAGTTAATTAACTCTGGTCGTTTGTTCCTGGTTAAAACTTTTCTGGTTATTATGGTATCAGATGTTGCGCGATCTTATGTAAATTTCCAGTTTAGTTTATCTTGACGCTGGACATGTCAAATGACGCCTTGTCGTAAATTTCTATTCCTCGAACACTCGCGAGTTTTTTTAGTGTATTTTCAATTATAACCGTATAAATAATCCTAGCGAACCGTGCATTTACTATTTTCAAACGTCAAAGGTGTGCATTTTCTAAATACATACAAAGCATTGGTAAAGTGGCAACTTCTGTCTTCGAAAAATATAATTGTCATTTTCTTTTAATTATTTTCATGTCGACTGTCCCAGAGAAAATAGTCTTAGCAAAAATTTCCGAAAACAGAGTAGAAAACTATATCTATTTTTCCTCTCGAGTGTCGTATCTCCATTTATTAATATATCTAGAGAAGAAATAATTAGCGATTCAGAATAACACACTCTGACTTCGGAAATATCTGTTAGATTTTTTTCTTTGGGATATTCAATATAATTTCAGCAGAGGAGGTTAATGCAGGAAGTCTACGAAAGCAGGAAAGTAGCGAAACTCGTTAGTCGAAAATCGATGATTACCAGAAAATCTAGTTATATTTACCAGAATATCTAGTTATATTGACCTGAACGTTAAACCAGATAAATGTCTAGTAAAAATTTCTAGTTATTCTCACCAGAAATTTTTGTTACATTTACCAGAAAAACTAATTAAAATACGAATAGTTTTAATTAGAATTGATAATAAGGGCATATTTAACATTATTTTCTGGTTAGAATAACCAGAATTCTCGTTACTCTAACCAAACTGTTTTTTTAATTTATAATATAAAATGTATATTTATGGCACAGTTCAAACTTTCTCAAGGTATTAAGAGAACGATAGGAACTGATATCGAAATGGCCTTGAAATAATTTTGATTACGTCACGCTCAGTAAATGATCCGTGACCTGTATGGTCGATCATACTTTTGCCGATCGTCCACTCTGAACGATCATGCTGACTTATATGTGTTTCTGCATTTCATCGGTTGACAATGTAATGTATATCTGCATCAGGATGCCTGGAAGCAGAGAAGTCGAGCAGTGTATTTATTACCCTCACAAACTCCAGATCAGCACGGAGATTGTCGTCATGCGATATCGACTATGGGAAATGTTTATGGTGGTTGTTGCACGAGCAACGTTATTTATTGTAATTAAGTTCCGATCACCGATTGGTGTCTACGTACATGGAATCATGAATCCTGGATATATAGAAGTCGAAGCTTGGATCAGCTTAAATAGACGTAATGATATGAAGTGCTATTACTTTTACGAAAAGAACCATTCCGTCGCGGCTTCTTCAAAGAAATGGAATTAGAGATTAGAAGGATTTTACAGAGAATATATAGATTTTGAAACACAAATTTATCCTTTTGCTTTGCAACTGAAATTGGAGTAAAAATAAATTTAATTAGAGTTGGTATGTCTTTTGAGTTCAGTGCAGTTAAAAAAGGCAAGTTAATTCATTGCAGTGCGTTATTTATTATAACCTTTTATTTAATTAAAGAGAAAAATATTAAGCAACTATGTAATTCGAATGAGCTGAATATCCGCTTCATTTAATGGGGGATACATTTAATGTTAGGTTAATTAATTCAGACATTATATTTTATTTAAAATCTCTTGGTAAAGAATCGCTTTTAAATATGCGATTATAAAAAATCTCCTTTCCTCAATTCTATGTTATAAATGTTAAAACGTATATAAATCTAATCATCTAAGAATCTAGCATCGATTTAGATGATTTATTACGCGATATGAATTTTATGATATCGTTGATAATCGACTGCATTAGCCATTCGTTCTATTCTATAGAAAGAGCGCAACACAATTGGCCTACGCATTTAATAACCGTGTATTGTTCGCTATTATATTAAAGGCTTGTAAATACAGATTAAATTAGATCCACACCATATTATCCCAGTATTGGTCTATAAAAATCACTTACACTTAAACGGTGTGTTTATAATAAATTATCATATTATATGGGTCGCATAAGAATAAATTTATTTTTCAAAACTGGTTCTTCCAGGGGAAAGGCTTATCAAGGTTGTAAGATATGGAAAATGGTATTTCAGTGATAAAGTTTTGCTCATGTTTATATTCCATATCAACTTCATTAACTTAATTAGCAGTGCACGACGAGACAAGAATTTCTTGATACTCGATTGTCAACTTTTGAATTTCGAGTCTTGAACTTGTCTAGAAAAGTCGACAATCAATCAAGCAAGATTCTTAATTCTTGACTTTTTCAAACTGTCAAAGATGCATTTAACAGAGCCAAGTTAGTACTAGGTTATTTTTATAAATAATGATCAATGCGGAATGAAGAAGGTTTATATGAAAAGTATCACTACTTCACACATATGTATATTTATAATCTTTATCATTTCTACTGTCGACAATTTTCGAAAATTTATTTACTGAAAACCTACATTACTATTTTTAAGAAACGTACACAATTTTACGAGAATTTCTTGATCTTGCTCGACAACTCGAGACTCTTGACATAAATATTGTAGTTATCTTATAAAATTTCGCATAAAAATTAATTGTGAGAGAAAAAAAAAGAAAGGAGGTTTCAATATTCAATAGAATTGATTTTTCAAACATGTGTGTGCACAAAAAGAAGCCGGACGATGGTTGATCGGTGGGCGAAAAAAAGGAAAGGAATTGAGTTTTCGTTGCTTTGATGAGAGAGTACGTGCGGTCGAGCGTTCTCTCATATTAAATCACAAATTAATGACATTAGCGGTGCTATAATATTGTACCACTATATTACCGTGACGGGTATTACGTGTCTCGAGTCTTTTCTCCGTCTCACTTGCTCTCTTAAGTCATCAACCTCACTCTCTCTCTGTTCCTCTGGAAACACTCTTACTCTTGCAAAGAAGGAATCAGGTCACTGCGCGTTGCAACTCTGCAAGAAAGCAAGCTGCGCTCCGGCCACGGATTAGAATTATCGAATATCCCCCTTTTCCCCATTTCCCCCCTAGAACCCCCTCAGAAAGCGATGATGACTACTAAGTAATGGGCTGTGAAGGGACATTTGATGGCTATGATTTTGCGAACCGGAACTCTGTAAGAGTGACTATAGATAAGATAATTTTAAAGAATTTAAGTTGAACATTCGTGTTTTGAACGGAATATTGAAATGTATTGTCCAACTCCGATTGGAAAATGTGCAGTTTTTTAAATGCAGAACAAAGATTCTTTCATTTACCTTTTTTCAATTTTTTTTTCTTTCATATCTTTTATAGGCATCACTGATCTTATTGAGTAACTTTGACGTAACTATTTGTCTTATGTTCAGTTAATTCGTATAAAAGGCGACGCCTAAACTCGTTGCAGCGTTCTGGCTTTTTTGGCACTTTTTCTCCACGCTTTTTGCCACTATCAATTCAGCGACACTGTATCAACAGTGTGAAAACCGCGAAATTGGAAACACTGGGTCACTGATATCAACTGCGGTTGCGCAGCACTGCACCTGCCTTTCTTTTTTATTTCTTATTACACTTTTTAAAATACCTTAGAGTCGTTACGTTATATTACATTCTATGCGAATTCGAATCGAATAAAAAAGTAATCATTCTCAGCATCCTCAGGTTAGACCTTTTTCTCTCTATATTGTTCTAGATTAGAAAGCGTGTAATTAGGAAGAAATTCCTTATTTTCCTTTAATATTTTACTTGCAAAAGGATAGTCAAAAGTCAAATATGTGTAGTTAAAAGATCCGAAGTATATTACAACATACAACCCGAGTCGAAATATAGGCCCTACTTTAACGCTCTTCACGCTATCATTTGTAGGGGCTAAGGTTTTAAAGTA
>JAUESH010000043.1:6282038-6298880 GCA_032275165.1 Synergus magnus
AGAATGAGCAGCCGCAAAGTAGAGGCAATACTTCCACTTGGAGCGTTAAAGTAGGGCCTATATTTCGACTCGGGAACGTTCAAATGTTCGAAATAAGAGAGGGAGGCGACACATTTTGCGATCTCATTATGCCAAAAATTGAAATATAAAGTCTCTATATGCATGTAATATTATGAAATATTAAAATATTATGCGATGGTCGCAATAGAATTTCTGTTTCATTTCATTTCATCTATGTGGACCATTGCACTCTTTTTGGCTTGAGAGCTTTTCTATGACAGTAAGTTTATATAGGCTGTCCCGATTACGCCGTTTCAGATAGAGTTAAGAATTTAGGTTGACCATATGGTGAAGCGAATCATTTTGTTTTTTCTCTCCCCCTAGGCACGTTATTAATATCATAAGGCACGCCATTCTCGCATATATTTAGTATGCACATGCGCCAATAACCAAGCAAAATAGGCGACTTGATCGATGGTGCGTATCGTTAAAAATCGATATGCTTAAGAAGTTGAGATCCAGACAACATAATATCACATCACGTACTAAACTTACTCACACATCTAATACCACCGCTTATCCTTCGACATATATTCCTATACAAGTAACCTTCGCTGCTTCTGATTTTTAGAACTACATACTTAAATTCACTGAAACGCATTATAACCAGCTCACGTTTATTAATAGCAACGATTAATTTTCACTGATATTATAATTTCAAGTGAAAGGGCCAAGCGATTGGAGAAAAAACATGTGTAACAAATTTGTAGTTTAAATTTATAATTGGAAAGTAGACATTTCCTTGAAAACTATAGGTTCTTTGTATTTTGTCTATGGAAAACAATTAGCTACATTCTAAAATTCTTGTTTAAATAATAAGGAACAATATTGAAAAGGTGAGAATGAGTTGCCGGAAGAGGATTATTTTTATATCGAAAGGTGAGTTTCTTTTAGAAATTTTGGGTCGCCCGGGGAAAAAAGTGACCGGACCAGTTGCAGCGAGTGGGTGGGGCATATGGTCCGGAGAACTCTGACAAAAATAAATTCTTAACTTCCTCGTGCTGACGTGGGTGCAGCGCGTTCTTATATGCACGACTCAGAGACCTTAACAAGCCGGTCCAACGACTCAAGTCTTCACTGAAAAGAGTTCATCAGTAAACAAAACATGCAAACATTTTTTTGCATGCACAGAAAGGAGTCTTGTTTTTATGAAAGTTTTTAGTGCATTTTTATAAGTCTATCCTTCTGGATTTTATTTATATATTACACTTTCAAACACAACTTTTTTTTCTGTGAGAAAAAATTGCGCCGCTACAATCGCGACATGAGTAACTGAATGACTGATAAGACGATCAGTCATTAATGTCAGTGACCAATCAAAGATAAATGTCAGTATATGATCTTTAAGAATTTTCTTTAGCTTCAATTTATTTAAACAAATGATCTGAGAATCTAAGGAAAATGAAGATCTATCAAAAAATTTCATTAAAGCAATAAAAAATTATTAATTTATGCAATGTGAAGAGAATGTTTAGTACCGTTTTTGGAATGGTAAAGAGGGTCATGAAGCTAATTGTTTGTTTTAAGAAAATGTAATAAATCTCCGCTCCTAATTAAAAAATCTTAAAAAGACTTTCACTGCGTGGCAAAAAATCTTGATCGTTTCCCTTCTTGCAGTTTCTGGATGTCTCGGATCGCAGAAACGAATCGTAACGTCCGTTGGGTGCGCCAGACATGTTTAAAACAGTTTAAAATAAATACCTCACCGAAGGTGGCGTCAAAAATGTTATATCGCTCGTGTGATCATCCGCCTGGATGCTCCCTCCGGTGATTCCGAGATCGTATAAAATCATAAATTACCACCTAAAATTACGATATACTAATCCGTCGCTCTAAATACCGACAGCCGTAATTTTATTCACGTCCGTTTGGACGACTATTCACATTCTCCATTTGATTTTTTGAAGACTTCATTTTGCTTCAAAAAACAAATAAAGTGTAAAAATTGTTTAAGTCGTTTCCGAATTTGTTAAAGTACTAAAAAGGTATTAAAAGATTTTCAATTTTTATTTTTAAAAATGAAAAATTGCAGTTTAATCTTTGTTAAATTAAACTAAATTGAATTCATTTTATATTAAAGTAGCTCTAGATTAATTTGTAGCATTTGGATGTCGTCGGGAAGACGAATTTAACATCCTTGGGGTTCTAGTATATAGCGATGCAAGCGTGAAATATAGGTCAGATGCTAGAGCGCTCTTTTATATGTACCGCCATTGAGAGAAGACTAATTTGAAATTTCAAATAAAGCGCATGCGCAATGTTAAGCATTGAAGGAAGAACTCTGCATCGCAGGCGTCGCACGTGCTGCATGCACTTCAAAGTGTCAATTCTAACATTGAATGCGCCATTGTTTTTTGCATATGACTTCTAAATTAATAAAAAAGAAGTAATGGGGTCTGGAGGATGCGTTTCTTGAATAAAAAGTAATTTTTATTGAATGCGATTGCATAAGCTATGTATCTGTCCCTAAATCTAATCTCTAATACAAATCGTAATCATTTTCTTAAATGAAGACTCGGAGATTGAAGACATCCAAATGACATTGAGAATACCGTGAAATTAGATTAGTGATCAGCTTCCACGTTTGACTGATAAAAACATATTTGTCTTATTCACACAAGTTTTAATTCTGAGGTTTTGTGGATTTCCGATTTTTTCTTATCGAGAACACTCAAGATTATAATCTCGAGATTAGAACAATCTGAGGTAAAAATATAAGTTTACTATAATTTATAGGGCTACTAACAGTTTTCAACTCAAAACTTATGTAGAAGTTATGTCAGTAAATTAATTATCGAAATTTTCCTTGACTGTCATCGACTTTTGGATAGGACAAAGTAGTTTTCAAAATATTTCATTAATATTTTTTAAAATCTGAAATACATTTCAAAGAAGAATTTGGAAACTGTTTTGGAATTCTTTTATGAAAAGTACATGAGATTTTAAAAACCGTTAATGAAACATATGAAAACTCCTGTCCTATCCAATAGTCGATTACAGTCAAGGAAAGTTTCGATAAATAATTTTTTCCGTGTATATTTTATTCTTTGTTAATTTAAATTATAAAAATCGAAGATATTTTTAAAATGTCTTCTTGCATCGCTAGATGTTCTCGCAGGTTCAGAATCGCGTGTCAAATCGTGTTGCGAACGAGATATCTTATTCTAATTCCCGTGGGGTTCCGCACGTATGACTTGGCCTGTTATGGCCAGCATAACAATGCATTACGTAACTCTGGGGTCGAATCCTCTTTACCTCCTCCGTGCGACGTTACAGGAAAGTGAAACTCTCGGAAACCAGGTCACACCCACATTGTGCTCACTGCACTGAATCGTGCCGATCTACGAGAGACTCGTCTACGCCAAGACAGATTTTCTAGGGGAAAGGGCGGTAACTCTTCAATCCGAAAGAAAATAACAAGTACGCTGACAGTCCTCAATCCATCACAGAAAAAAGAAACTTACTCAAATGCCATTATTTCCACTTATTACAACACTCTGAATAGATTTAGCACTGATAATTTATAATTCCGAAATCATTAGAATATTATATGACTTTCCGATTAAAGAAAAGTGCCTGCCTTGCTGAAATTTCAGTAGTTTTTCCACAGCTTCTCATTACAAGAAGTGAGTCCTGAGTCATCGACAAACAAACAATATTTAGCATTCCTTCTTCAAAAAAAAAAATGGACACAATCTTTTATGTTTTTGCAGTATCGCAAATATTTTCCAAACGTCCTTGACATGCTTCTACAATATATAAATTTTCTTTCGTTATTAATTTTTTAAACCGATAATTGTCTTCAAACCATCTAGAAAAAGGACATGACTGAATATGGTTGACTTTATGGTTCTATGTGAACCAACAATAACTTACAGTCACAAAAAAACGTTACTCTATATGAGTAACTGCCGCAAAATTGCATAGACACACTTTTATGGCTGAGTCTAACTTAAATTTATAGTTCGAGGCATAATCATTTTTTCATTAATTAGCTCTCGTTACCATATTCAATTATAAGCTTTACATTAAATATTTATTACAGGTATTTAAATATTTAACAAATATAAAAATTATCTGTTATAATAACATAGAAGCATACTTGAGAATCTTAAAATATCTGTCCTCGTTTACATTCTAATCATATTTGCGGCTATCTTTCCTTAATTAAGAGCGTTTTTCAAACTCATTATCATAAATAAGAAGAGAGGGCATTGACGTCGGTTATAGAATTTTTACATATATACTTACTATCTGTCGCGAAAGTATGACGCGATTAGGAGGTCAATGTATACCGAAGATTTATCACGCGTCGGATAAAAAATTCGTTGACACGTTGACTCGTAAACGTACATATTTATTACTGGCATAGAAGGGCCTGGCAATTTGCGAGAAAATTATACATTGTCACGCAGACGTAATCGTTACGGTAAATGATTTATGAATGAATTAGGTGAACGCACTGTCGATCGACGTGTGTGAAATTGACATGATGAAGAATGTGGCTTCTTAGATTGAGTCGATGAGGTGCCAGACTTTTGCCTCTTATTTCTCTTTAAATTACGTAAGAAAGCATCTCTTTCGCTCAGTATATTCATTTCACTTAATTTTCTTTAGGTAGAAATAAAAATGCGATGCAAGAATCTAAATTAAATTAATTGTACGCATTGTATAATTTATTAGCATGAAAATTCAATGATATTCACATCGCTCTTGGAAGAATTACCTCGAGGGCAACTTCGGCCTCTGACTCACTCGAGTTCACTCGTCTTGTTGAATCTATAATCTACGTTGATGGACAGAACAAAATGCAACAAAATGCATATATGCTCTTCACAATATATATGAGATTTGCGTTTTGCAGAGAACTAGTTATATAGAGATGAAAAATATATTTTGAGATGGTCATTTCTTGGAACGACCTGGCCGCTTTAATGTATCAAGTGCAGCCAGGGACGGCTCTCTCAAAATAAATAACTAAAGTACATTTATTTTAGCTTCTAATTTATTTTTATATCTTCAATTTAATTAAATAGTTGTTCTTCCAATCTGGACGTAATTCACCCAGATGTTGGTTAAAAATCCTTAAAAATGGTCCTCTTCAACTTTCGATAGGTGTGTTTAGCCGAAATCATTCTCTTATGAGAAATCCAGTTTTTCTATGCAAATCTTAATGTAATGAGACTAATAATGTTGATTAATCATCAAATATTGAATCTTCATTATAGGAAATTTTGAACTTGCACTTCACATAAGTGCTGGCATGCATTTAAGCTTCGAACTTAAACTTGTCTGGGTGAGCGGTGTTGGCAAAGCTGGCCCTAACCTATATACCACGGGCCAGAATAGATAGATAAAGTAGATGGATAGATAGATAAATAGATTTTCACTTGATAGTCAAGATGAATGAGATAATAAGATCCGCTTTATCCTTTCGATTTTCTCACTTCAACAATGACCATCTGAGCGTTGGATAATCACAGGTTTCAGTTTTTGAGGTCAAAATGAACAGTGAAAGGTTCCCTTATCTTCAACCAACCAAAGATAACTTAACGCATATCACAGACACATTTTACTTTATCTCCGAGAGTGGAGTTGAATTATTAAATGTTTTTCGTGCATTCTGAGAACGAAATATTTTAAAAGAAGTCAGATTCTGAATTCAGAATCCAACCAATTTTTCTAATTGTGAGCAGGCTCTATTTAAGTAGTATATTGTGTATCAAGGGCGGAAAGAGAACGATTTTAGACGAGTGCGAAAGGTGGCGCTCGAGTCATTCGCACGAGTCAAAATCGCTTTCCACCCATGGTATTTTCAATCCACATGAAAATGACAATTTTTAAGGCGGTAGGAGAAAAAGATATTTTATTAATCAAATCATAACTGGACACCAGATTCAGAAAGAATTTATTAAGTTTATACTTTTTTATATCCATCAAAATGATGGTGATTATTTTTTTAATATGAACGGCTGAAAGTAAAAAGTGGATAAAAATACTTCGTTTATAAAAATGGGATACAAAAAATTCTTCAGAGTAAAAATGAGACAAAATGAGTTCTCAGAGCAAAAACGGAACAGGGAGAACCAATCAGTGCTCGTTTTGGGGTGCCGTGTTTTCATTTTGAATTCATTTTGTCCCATTTTTACTCTGAAAAATGTTTATCCCACTTTTACAAACGAAATATTTGTATCCACTTTTTACTTTCAGCCACTCAATATGTGAATCAAGATAATTTTTAATTAGAAATTTGAAGAGCCTCTTGTTGGCAGACGCTGGGTCTAAAATCAGAATTCTCGGCCTCGACACCAGATACGTAGACAACGCGGCGTCAAAACTTAGGGATTATGTCACAGCATGTGAAGATTATATGCAGTATCAAGTATTTTGACAAAATTTGAGCCATTTTTAATTACTTAAAAAAATTGTATATTTTGGTGATTGCTCTAAACAATTGTCCAATTAGATTTCCAATTTTCTAGAGAGGATTCAAAATCTTATAAGGTATCATTCATTGTCGCCCTATATAATTAAGAAATGAGTTCCTGAAGCCGTGCAATATACAGCGTGAGGTTTCGCCCTAGGTTTCCTCTACAAAATAAAAAATACAAGACGTAAACAACTGCACGAACGTCAAGTTATTTTTGTGTACATAAGTGCTTTAACGTTTTAAAGAGACGTAATTCAGTAATAAAGTTGTTCAAATATATCTTTCTGAAAAATATTCAATGATTCAATCTGCACACAGGATATCGATTCTGCTTGAAACTCTTTACAACTGTAGGTCAATACACTAATTAGATACCATTACGTAAAATCAAGATATAAATTTGTAGACCCTGAAAGGAAAATAGAAGCAAGAGAACATTCATGTAAACATTACCACATTAATATTTCATATTTGTGTCTAATATATTTACATTATGAATTCATAATTTCTTTTCTGTTATTCTAAAATAGTAACACGTACTTGATTTCAAATGTTTTCAACCTTTAATTTATTTATGTTGAAGAGAATGTTTATATTTTTCTTATACTAGCAATTTAAAATACTAGAGTGATTATAAAATAATTGAAAAATTAGATTGTTGTGGAAAAGTTCATTAATTTTAGAGTGTTTTTCTACTTTGAGATTATGAATAGAATCATGCTGACTAAAGAAAAACAGTTTTGACTCATTTTCAAAATGGAATTTCCAAAATCCTTCGAGAAAATTGGTTACTGCCCACCTCCGCGAAAGAAGTTATTTTGATAAAGGATATTTTTGATTTGAAGAATTTTCTCAAAGCGACATGGGCTCTTAGCCCTGAAGGTTGACGTAAGCTAATGACTAATTATGTCACCCTCTTGTCATCAACTTGGTTAGGAACAGGTGCCAAGCCAATGAAAACATTGGAATTCCACCCTAATGCTTTCTGAACAATGCATAATTTGTCTTAGTCTAGTTACATTTTCTTAGTTTCATCTATAGATATTTACTCTGCGCATTTTAAAGACATCAATATTTACTTCTTCTTAAAATACATTCATTGTCAGGTTTATTCTATTATTATTTCATATTATTTTAGAAGCGGTACATATATTTGCAGTGATTATTTTTCGACCCTAAACTTTGCTTTAAAATTCATCTCCCAAACTTTCTCTAGATTGAGATTATGAATGAGAATGAAATGTATCTTCGGAATTTGCAGCATTCTTCCACCTTGCAGCAAGGCCATTATTGAATTGTAAAGTAACACGACTCTCGAAAATGAGTAACTGTCTGTAAAGAAAAGTTCATCTTGCATCAATTCACACTCTCAAGTAAATATTTACAATTTTACGAAACATATTATGTTCATATGCATACAATTTTTATATGTCTAATTACTCTGCCTTTAAATGTAAACGTAAATGTAAATCGATAAAAATTCGAAAACTAAATGTATATATTTTTACGAAAAATGACTGTTGATAAAAACACTAAAAAGTAAAGTTTACATTAAGAACTGTATAACTGTATATAAAAAATCCCGGAGAATATAATTATTTACTCTGCAATTCGTGTCTTCACAACCGACCAAATGTCCTTAAGGATCTTAAAAAATCGAATATTTTTTTTATGCTGCTGTGAAATAATATGCATGCAATATGCGAAATTACGCGTGAAAGGATGCGTATACGTGAGTCCGATCACTTACGTAAATTATGAAGTCGACTTGCACGTTTATACGCATTTTGAATATCTTGAATATCTTGACCGAATGCGACTTGAATTTCTTAATTATATGCAACACACACATAAGTAAATTCATAGAAACACGTTAAACTAGGAAACTGGTATTAGTAAAATACACGTGCTTGCATTATGTCTGATAAGTCTATAGAATAAATTTTCATGAATGATTGTTGAATTATTTCCAGTTTCGAGTTACGAGAAGTGTGGGTATGTACAAAGCTGATTGATGTTTTCCCTTATTTTTTTTCCTTGTTCAGTCAATAGTTTTTGATATTGACGCAACAAACGTGTTTCATCCGCAGAATCTGTTATTAACGGGAGAAAATGTCTTCTTTTTTTAATTTTCTGATTCAAAAAATGATTGCTGTCAGTTTTTTCAACACCAATCACAAATGAAATATACAGATAATTATAGAATTAATCATTTTTGTTGTGTTTTCTTCAATACCGAATCAATTAAAATATTCGGTAGCAATGAATGGCGCGAAAGATTACTCATTCATAAATGGTAACTACAAGGCAAAAATTATACCTTTGAGTGTATAATCTACACTATTATTTATTTACTCAAGTGTATTCACGATACTTCGCTCGCACGCGTTAAAAATCAGTTTGTAATCTTCACGAGTAGTCTATTATTGAATGAACTATTTTTGTATTCGAAGCCACGAGTCGTATATTGATCAAGTCGTTTTACTAGTTGGAGTGGCAAACTAGAAAAAGAAGTGGGAAGGTGGATAAAATTAATCGATTTCCTCATTTCCAGGAAAGTAAAAGAACCTGTTAGACGATTTTTTAATCAACTGATATATGTATTTGATCACTGAAGATGATTCAAACTTTGGAAGTAGAGGGTTAAGTTTGCATGTATCCTGTTCTTACAAGTATGAAATGTAGTTGCATTCCACACAATGGTGTTAACCTATTTATCTGACCAACAACAAACTTATCCCGTGACTCACTCTCCGTGGATTCGCGTTCCAAACACCAATTTATTCCTAGAGAATATACCTTGCATTTAAAAAGATTCGTGATAATAGACGATAGAAGTGTCTAATTATATTTTCAATTTTCAGCCATCTATAATGTACCAAAAATACATTCTGTATTGTTTGAAAGAAGTGACATTTTTTTTTATTTATTTTAATGATATGTAAGAAAAAATGACATAACTCGATGCAACTAGTGCACTTGAACATAAAGTAAAATATCTTAGCTTATACATATTTACGATTCATGAATCACAGATGGACGTTTAACTCGTTAATTTGAAGCAATTGAATGTAGAATAATTGCAAATGAAACGTCCCATTCAAGATGCATTTACAATCGAACGTGGAGTCGATAATTGCAGTTCAAACGAGTTTAATGTTGATAAAAAATCATCTCTTATACATCAACATCGTAAATTAGTATAATGTCATACTTACTCTAATCATTGGTATTCCTTTAAAATGATATTAATTTTCCTAGTTATTACTTTAATAATATTATTTTTTCAATAAAAATTGATCCAGTTTCTAAATTTGAATTTAAATAAAATAATCTTTCAAGTTATGCAAGATTGAAAATGAAAAGAGAAAATCTTAAGATTAAGAAGTGTGTGCTTGAAATAAGGACTCGGGAATCAAGTAAGTTTTATATCAAAATATATTTTGTGCATAGACAATTTGACAACCGTGAAAGGTAATCTCATACATACATACGTACCCTGGTATACACATGCAAATATTATACACACACATACCCCAAACATTCACGCGAAAGTCGCTGTCTTTGATGAAATTCGCAAAATATATATATTTATATAACAATAATAATATTAATAATAATATAGACCTCTATATTTATATTTGTATAATCTCACTCGCTCGCACACAACAATCAACAATCGAACGAATAAACAATGAAGCCCGCTTCACACGTTACGGTAACTCAAATAAGTGAGGGACTCAGCTTAGCCGAATGGTCCCAGGTAACGTCGGCGCAATATTTTTTATTCAATTAAAACAATGTTTTCAACATACTTGTCTAAATACAGTATTTATTCATTTACGTAAATATTAACTTACGCAAACATTTATTTATGCAATTATACTAATCTTCTATTCATTTTCGCCGCTTGCTCAAATTCCTACTTCACAAATGAAAATATATTAACTTTTACGTACATACATCTTCGATAAAATTAATATATTAGCTATATAATACAGGGCCGTCTGTACGCGAAAGTGTTTGCGTGTGGGTGTTTCTTCCGTTGTTAGTCTCGTCGAGAACTAATGACGTCAGTAAAAATTAAAAGGGGGGGAAAAAAAGAAAAAAAGTTCATCAGAAAAATGAAGAATAAAATACAGAACGAGAGATCTTTTGGAAGACTCGATCGCAATCGATTACGGTATCTCGGTATGTCATTTTAAGGTACTCAGGTATGAGAGCGATAAACTAATTACATTTTATCGATTTACACTAATAACCGTAGCTAATCACAACGCCACGTGAACGGAGCTTAACTCTAGGGGTTCTTCGTGCTTTGAGTTTCCTTTATTTATTTATTTTTTTTTTTTTTATGAGTTCTCACCGTTCACGTGGTTCAAGTTTGTGTGCGTGTATGAGCGAGTGCTCGTGTGAATTCGAGATGCAAACTGTATGTGTGAGTTTCGCGAACGAGGTGCAGGTCCCGTTGCCGGAAATTCAAATTTCTTTTGCGGGCACCACCCAGTCTTAAACACGTCGTGGTAAGAGAAAAAGGTACAAGAGAAAAAAAAAGATGTTCAAAAGCGATACATCTCGCCATTTAAGTCTAAACGTTGTCGCGTTTTCGTGAGCTTAGAGAGATCACAAGATGGCGACGCGGTCCACGTGGGCGCCTAATAAGGGCCTCACAAAGTTACTTTCATTTTTCTACAAAAAAATATTACACCAAGCGTCCTACACGCACTTCGTCGTGAGTTTGTCACTTTCGAAAAAAAGGCACTTTTCGCACTCGACATGAACGTCTTTTCAAATAATCCAATTGCGAAGCTTCCTCTAAAAAAGATTTCCTTTTTCATAAATAACTCTCTCCTCCTTTTCATTTTTCTGTAGTCTCACGCAAAAAATTATATGATTTTCATCATGTGTGCAGATTGACTGCTCTTGATAATAAATTTAAAAGCTGACGAAACATTGTTTTGAGTTTGCTGCGAAAGATGATAAAAAATGTAAAAAAGGTAAAACGTACAAAAATGTACTTTAAAAAGATCAGAAAACAGAATGTAATGTTTCGTTCAGATTTATGAGTCTTTCATTTGACAAATACAAGGTTTTAGAGTAAATGGTATCCAGTGATACATATAATTTTCTGCGCTCACTGGAATTGTAGGGGGTTAGTGTAATTAATAAAACTCCTCGTTTTACGCGTACTATCTGACTTGTGTTGGCAGTGCGCGAGATCAGCTTACGTAATATTCTTGCCACAGTAAACTTTGCAATTCGCCAAGGCCGATGATGCCAACCGGTTCTTGATCTTAGATTGCAGTTCTGATTTCTAAATAGCACAAAAACCGAAAGATGTTCAATCTTTTGCTTAAAACTGCTTAAGTTACAATATTGCTAATCGGTAATAATGATTAAGAGTGATATGATGAATCTGAAACTAGATTTTGCTGCCGTTGATCTGAATTTAGTTACGATCACAGTTGTTAGTTAATCATACGGTTTTTAATCTTCATACGAATTTTCGAGTTTTTCTTCTAGATTAATATTCGTAATAGAGTGACCGTATGAGAAACCAAATAACCAATGCATCACATTGCCTTTAGCAGAGGAAACAAAGTCTGCATGGAAAGGAGGAGAGACGTGGATGGAGAAACCTGTAAGTAGTTCCGCGAGCAGAGAGACACGCGGAAGCGTTCACAGCCGGATTCCCTTGGAAGACGATCCAAGGTCGAAGCTTGTAGGTGCTGACGAATCGCTGTGCTACATGGGCCCAACCGCATGTTGCTGGAACTGGTCGAGATGCCTGGAGATTTCACGATGAATCTGTTCCGGGGCAACACCAACGCTGCTGAAGAGGGACCTGAGAACATTGAGTTCCTCAGTAAGGAGCTCGATCCTCTTCTTGAGTAATTCGTTGTCCTTGACAAGGAGCTTGACTTTCTCCTCGGTTTCCCTGGATCGCACCTTCGCCTTTTCCCGGCTTTTCCTCACAGCAATGTTGTTCCTCTCCCTTCGCCTCCTGTACTCATCGCTGGCCTTGTCAACAGATTTACTCTGTTTTCGGGCAACTGCAGCGGCTGCGGCAGCTGCGTGATGCTGATGAGACATCACAGGTTTCATGCCCCCCCTGTTAGCCTGTTGATGTACAGGATGACCACCAGAGACATTGGAAGGCGTAAGGGTGGTGAAGGTTGGTCCACCGTTGGTGAAGGGTCCATTGTTGGCAGGACTGTATCCACTAGGAGGATATTGAGGACAATGTCGCCGGTAATCGGCCGGGTCCAGAGGTTCCTCCTTGATGCTGGGGGACTCGGAGCTCGAGCTGTTGCTGTCGCTGCAGCTATTGCTGCCTTGGTGGTAACTTGCTCCGCTGTGGACAGGTTGAGGCATGTAGGCTAGGGTGGTTCTGGGGTAACCACTGGGTGTCCTGTTGTGCTTGATGGTGCCATTTCCGCCATTGAGCATGTCCAGGAGACCATCGTTGAAGTGGGAATCATCGATGAGATGTTGGAGGTCCAGGGAGATTTCGGGAGTGTTGAGGTCAGTCAGCTCTCCTGCTGCTGCACAATGTTCCGCATACTGTTGATGCAAACTTGCCTTGCTCGCGGAAACCTTGCTGACAACTGAGCTACCAGTTTGCTGATTGTGGTTGACCTGAAGTGCTGAGTTGTTGTTCATCACCTGGGGCGATTTCTTCATCTCCTGGGGGACCTGGCCTTGGGCCTGGTGGGACGAGGTGTCATACATGACTGGGGACTCCATCACTCACTGACACATCACAGATAGCCTAGCACAATCCCTGATACTTCTCCCCGCTAACCACGTGGCGTTAGCTACACTGTTTCTGGTCTCACAGTTACTGTCACAGTTTGCTCACACGATCGTTTCACTTTTGTTGAGCCCTAGTCACACTGAAACGTTTTGTGTTTCACTGTTCACGAAAAGAGTTGTGAGTTGGTTCACAGTAAAGATTTTGTTTAACTCGCGGGTTCTAAGTGATTTACGAGATTCACGAGATGTGAATGGACTCACCTAGCTGGTGAGAAGACACTGAGACGCGTTTTGAAAACCGTTTTACTTTATCGGCCAGTGGACGCACCTATTATCATAACCGAATCTAAGCGCCAACGTGCGCGCCTACACCTACGGTTTGAAAAAGTGTGCACTCTGCTAAGTAGTGAGTTTCAAACAGCACGAGTGTTGGCGCACGACTGAATGCCGCGACGACATGTCGCAAGCTTTCATTCCGGCGCGCGCCAAGTCTGTGTAGGATCCATAGCGCCTGCGCGCAATGTGCACCCTCCCCAATCCTCCCGTGGTACCACTGGATCCCCCTTTCCCCGAGAACGCGGTATCTATCTATCTGTGGTCTTCCCGCGCCCCGCTACTCGCGCTGACTTGCTGGAAAAGTTTTGCGGTCGCCTTTCTTGCTACTATTTATAAAGAAACGTGCGATTCAAACCCCCTATCGATATCGAACAGGATATCTTAAAAATGATAAGATGCACATTTTATTTTTTTAAATTAAGAAATTTCGCATTTTTTTTTTTTTGGATTACTTTTAGTTTCAGGAAGCTGAAGCTTTGAAAGTTGTTTATATTTAATTTTAAATCAAGGAAAAAAAGTTTTTATTGATTATTTAAGAACGTAACCAAATCTGTGACTGGAAAACAGTTTCATACATTTTTGTAGATTTTTCTAATGAATATCAAAATTTTATATCGCGGGGATTGCGCAATTTTGAGAAACAGGAAAATGGTGCGATAAAAGTTATTTCGCGCATCTTAAAGTTGAGAAATACGTAAGTGAATTTTCAATTTGTGGTAATGAGGGTGGTATACCACCCTAAGGCGGACCCAAGTGGATTCAACGAATAAGGTTTTTTCTTGTTAACTGTAAACCACTCCCATTCAGTCCTTTGAATCAATCAAGTTTTCTTTGTTACACGCCTGGTATATCTATATGTGTGCGTCTACCTGTTGCTTCTCTCGACAATTCGCTATTCATTTTGTAGCAGAAACCTTATTTGCATTTAACGATGAAAATTCTTTTAATTTTTATATTAGTGAAAAAATCATTGAATTATAAATACTCTCTATTGATTGAGATCGATTTATTAACGAATTTTGTACTAGTTGGAGAGTGTAGGCTGCTTATAAATAATACGAAGACCCTCATCCGAGATACAACTGTGCTAAATCCTGCTTAAGGACATCCCTATCGAAAGCTTCGGATTGAAATTTATTCTGAACCAATCCGAAATTTTCCGAATCATTCTGGAATTTGTATCCGAACCAAACAGTTTCATTCCGATCTAATCCGAAGGAAGTTTTCAATCCGAATAATCCGAGGCCCATTCAAAATCAATCCGAACTTGTAATCCGAATGAATCCGGATAATCAGAACTTTCAATCCGAATGGATGCAAATAAGTCCGGTCTTTCCGAATCAATCCGAATGATTCCGAAAAATTCGGATTAGTTGGGACTCATTCGGATTGACCGGATTTATTCAGATTGAAAGTTCGGATTAATTCTGATCAATTCGGATTGACCAGATTCATTCGGATTACAAGCTCGGATTGATTTTGAGTGGGTTTGGGATTAATTTAGATTGAAAACTTCCTTCGGATTAGATCGGAATGAAACTGTTTGGTTCGGATACAAATTCCGGATACAAATTCCAACTTTATATTTAATAATATAAATATTTTTTCCTTAAACTAAACTATTTATTTCTGTCTGTACGAAACGGAGGTAAAGGGCCTTGTTTTAGGAAAAAATATTTATTATTGCGAGCGTAAAGTTGGGAAAACTAAATTTGCACTTATGGTAATTACTACATGCTCTTAACGAAAAATTTAGAACTCGAAGTTTTCCTAAATACTTTACGGGGAATCAGAGATAGTAGTAACTTAAATAAATTTCGCTGCTGTTTTCTGCTTTTAACATATAAACTGGTTCAGTTCATTTTACTTTCTAATTTGCACTCTATATGAGTCATAGGAATTTTTATAATTTTTCAGTCTAATAAAATAAACATTAATCAGGTTTAATCAGCCTTCGATAACTTTCTGTTGTTCTTGATAATTTCAGCCATTAAAATATTTAATTATGTTTTAGCTACTTCTTACGTAAATAACATGATTTAAAGAAGAAATACACGTCATGAAGAGGATCCTAATATTTAATTTAAAAAATAGTCTGAAAACTGAAGTGAACAATTATTTATAAAACTAAATTGTTTTAGTTTTATTATAATATTGTTAATTAATAAGAATAATATGAACTAATGTCCTTGATTGTCATTTGAAATAAATGAAAACAAAAAATTATTATGTGTTTCAAGAATGTAGAATTTTATTACTCAGAAGAAAAACTGTAAAAATACATGCAAAGCAAACAATGATAGCTATTCATTTACAGTTTAGTGTTTTGATCAACGTGATGATAACATATTAAATAATTGGTATCTTTATTCTGTCTAGGACATCTAAGTCAATAAATTATTCAGATCAGCTGCAAAGAAAATTAAAGCGCACATTGTACGCAATTATTAACAATATTTAAAAAAATTATAAACATTTGATTTGCACACTGTAATTTTTAATTGAATCTGTTTATCATGTGTTTAATTTATACAATTTTGTTGAATATATTTTAATCTACTTGAAGATGGCACTTTGATTATATTCTTCTAACTGTAGATTCCATCTATTGGTACAAAATATGTATCTGCTACATTACATGCGAAACAATTAGAATTTTTTAAATAGATTGTATCACCTAAACCATATTCAAATAAATTATTATTAATTTTTCATGAATTAAGGGCATGCGATAATATATGTACCATAAGAGCAATTTAATTTCACCAACTTTATTTTCGTAATAATAAATATTTTTCGCTAAAACTAGGACATTAGTTTCCGTTTCATGCAGCAAATGGCCTAGTTTTAGCAAAAAATATTTGTTATTGTGAACGTAAAGTTGGTCAATTTAAATTTGCTCTTATGGTAAATCCTACATACCCTTAGAAAAAACATAATAAAAAGTGATATCCTGTTTTATCACTAGGTTGATAACTATCACTTTAAGGGAGTCTAATTGGTATTTTTTATTAAAATAACCGCAGCTTATTTTTATTTGTATTACAGATTGAAATTATCAATTTATTTTGAAAAACAATTTGATTTCTGTTTTGGTTTCAAAAAGTGGCACATTGCGCTATCTATTGGCTTCGATAACATATTTAAGGGCATGTGATAATTTACCATAAGAACAACTTAGTTTCCCTAGAGATCCTCTAGGGAGAGTTGAGACAGATTTTTACTCGCATTTTGATTGGTGCTATATAACCGGAATCGGA
>JAUESH010000043.1:6331662-6367658 GCA_032275165.1 Synergus magnus
GGGTTGAAGTTTCAGACGTCTAGTCTGACTATTTTTTACATTTATTTGAATAAAAATATCAGAATAAAAGTTTCCAAGGTTTCAAAAATCCAAAATTTTTATTTATTTACTGCTCTAATTCCCCAAAATAATTTAAAGTCTCTATATCAAATATCTTAAAATCCGGAGCAACGCCAAGTAAATTTCTGCTAGTAAATAAATAAAATGAAATTTGTTTTCAAAACCTTTTTTGATATTCTTAATCCAATAAATGTAAAAAAATATATAAAGCTCGTCAGACTAGACGTTGGCAACTTCAACCCAATTATAATAGCAATGGAACAAAACAATATGCTTTATTTTCAAATATTACAATTGAGCCTGAAATATGAAAATCTACTTTATTCTTTATAGAAGAAGTATATTCACATAATATCATCACGTAGCTACTCTTTTATATGTAATCTGATAGGAAATATTCCTGTTCATATTACTGTTCGGATCTGATTCAATGCATCGTCTAAGATTAACGAGAAAGAGATTTTCAATTTTATGAACTACACGTAAACTGATCCAATAGTATATTTTTATTTCACTTTTATTTGAATTGAATTCAAAAATTATATTTCCGCCGAAAAAATCCATCTATTTGAACGGAAATTTCAGTAAGGAAGTATAGGAAGGAACTGTTCTTCACTTTTTGACCTCAAAGTTCAACTCACAAGGGAAGTCAAGTATCTCAATGAAATTAATTACATACTTTTCACGACTCGATATTTTAATGTTCTCGACATTCAAGTTAAATTTTGATGAAAGTCCTCTGTCTTTTAATCGAATAAGTCTATTTTTAAATTAATATAAGCATTCGAATAATTACAGTTTTAGCTCACTGGAGCAATAATTCAAGCTCTACGTTATTTGATGATTTCAAACTGATGTTTAATGGAAATTAATATACATAATTCAGAATTTAATATTATTGCCCGTTTTATTATTCATATAATTCAGTACTGTACTTCATTCGGAATTGAGAGTCCAGAATTTAGAGTACAAGCGCGAAAAGCTCAGTAATTAAAAACTAGAATATGAAAATGTCCTCCAATTTTCTATTAATTCTGCAGTAAAACAAATTGGCATAAAAAGAAAATTCTATGTATGAAGAATTCTTAACGTGACTTATTATCATAAATTTTATTTTATTAAAGCAAAAAGAATAAATATATATATTAATGAAGGGTTAATCTATTTTAATTAATTTTTCCTTTTTTAATAGAATTCTGATTATCACTATTATTCACCTTTGGCCACTTCCATGATTCCAAATCCTTTGTGTTCGGGCGAAGACAATGGGTGACAACTAGACCAGATGTTGAGATCTTGAGATGAAACTCGCGAGTGAGAAGAGTCGAGCTTGCAGTTATTCTAAACCGGCAGCTTAAAACCGATGGGGAGTTCGATGGTCACGTGTGCGAGAGGGGGGAGAAATATAGACAGAAAGCTTGGTTTTCACGGAGGAATAGTTATTTTTTGAATTTTTAGTACCTCATCACATCTTGAGTCAATGTTCTCTTTACTTTTCTGAGAGCGACTCCATATGTTAATCTCAATTTTTAGTTAGTCATTATTATTTCTACTAAAGTGGAGACATTCCAGAAATATTTTCTTTTTTATGCTATATGCCCAAATAACTTTTTTGTCCGATATGCCTTTTAAATTTCCTTATTATAATCTGTAAAAACAATATTAAATTCTTTTCCTTTTAAAACTGTTTCATTTTAGGTCTTTTTCAATCTGTGCTGCGCGTGTTTCACGAGCGAGCTTTGTATTCTATAGCTAATAACAGATTAGAGATGTTTTAGTCCAATGCCACATAAGCTATTTACTCGTTTTAATTAGCAGTATAATAAATTATTTCGTGAGATGAAATTATTCGCATTGAAACGTGCCAGAGGTTTTCATGACTAAGATTACTACCGGCTTAATTCTCAGTAAAATATTACTTATTGAATATAAAATTAATTGAAAATAGTAGTAGTAATAATAATGAAAGTAGGTATAAATTTTCAAAACTTACAAATTTTCTGAATATTCCAGCGTCTGGAATCCGAACGATAAGTTAAATTAAAATAGAGGAGTGATTAAATGGTATATTACATATTTCAAATATTTCAGATTCTTTTCGTCTTCAAAATTTAAACATTCTTTATATGTATATATTCCAAAAGTCGTAATAAAATAAATATAGCTGCTTACACATATAATATTGCCATAATTCTTAAATCTATTCTGGACGTGGTCGACTCATGTCTTCGTTTCTCAAGAAAAGAGATGATGTGTCATAAATTGAGAACCATATGTGCCATAATTTATTAACCATATAAGACGTTGGACAAAATTTAAATAGAATTCGAGTCTAAAAATATGTCTGAAAATTGAAAGTTCAATAATTTAAGAATAAATTAAGTCTTCCAAATTGGAAGTAAATAAAAAAAATGAACTGCGGAGCTTGAAAATATAAATTAATCAACTGAATTGATTTTTTTTCCATTACGGGTTTTCAAAGGCATTATGTCTTTTGCCCTTTCATAAAATCTAACATCAAAATGCACCCATATTTTTCGTTCATGTCGTGTTGAAAACGTCGAGAAGATCATTGCGTTTCTTGCATAGAGTTACGCGGATCTAACGCGATTTTTGGAAGAATTCCAAAAAGTGGTAGACAGAAGTGAGTAAGAGCGAAATAGAAAAGCGAGAATGGAACAAGGGAGAAGAAGGTTGCAGGAATCGCAAAACGCGCTGACAGGAATTCTATCTATTTGGGTCTGAAGCGAAGCTTTCGTTCTTGTACTCTGGGCTACGTAAATTATATTCCACATTTCAAGGAAACCCGAGATGCAATAAATACAAATTAGACATTTTTAACGTTTAAATTATCACTTTATAATACCGCTTAGCACCCTGACACTGAAAATTAAATAAACTACTAAATCAATGCTAAAAGAAAAGCTTTAAAAACTTGGAACAATAATTTTGCCTTAATTTTGAGAATTCTTTATGTTAATTTAAATTAATTCCCTTCGGTCTCATGCTTTACAGAAACTGTCAGATTGAATTAACTTTCTGTGCTCTCAAGCGTCAAGAAAAAGCTTCCAAGCTTCAGAAAAAAATACGACATATGAACTAGTTAATGAATACTCTGTAGTAGTTTAGGTGACAATCTGATTCATGATCTTCTGTCAAGCTTCTAGTTCACCAAGGATGATTTCTAACAAGTTTTCTACACTCCCATTATATGTATTTGAATCTGTCTCCTACATTCGTAGCCTAGACCCACGTCCTTTTTTCCTTAAGAATCTCCAGGGCCACATGAACAAGGCTTCCGATCTACGGTCAAACTTCATTCTCGTGAATCCTCAGGAGGGAAATAAGTATGATGAAGAAAAATTTATTCAGTAGGGTCAGAAAATAGCATAAAAGTAAAGTAGAAGGTTCAGTTTACGTAGACTTTTGTGTTAAGAGTAAGCATTAGGGATTATTATTGAGAGTTGCTGTGCACAGGCTATTTTCCCCAATGTGAAAAAAGACTTGATAAACCAGCCAAAAATAACTCAAGCTTTCCCAATGGTAAAAAAGCATGTTCATTTATAAATAGACGTACATCATAAGAAATATGGGTATCATTTCCGTGAGAGTTTTTTAGTAGACTGATGTACGAAAAGCAGAAAATTTAAAGCCATGAAATATGAGACTGTAAATCAACGAATGGGCTTCTATACTCGTATTCAGTGCTATTCGTATTCAATGAAGTGGTAACAGTTGCTCGTTGCTTGATGCATCAAACAGAGTATGTATTTGGTATAGTATACAATACATTTTGCCTCTATGATCGATCGATTGTGTCGTTTGGTCCTATGTTGATCGTATAATTTACGTTAAAATCAATTATTTGCCTTTGATGCATCGACAAATTCGGTTTACCTTGTAGTTAGCAAACCATAAATTGATTCTAAAGACCTTTGTTTCAGTCTTTCAATTACTGTCTGATGTAACAGTGATTGCCCTACACGAGAATCCACAAGGACCCTTGACTTCTCTTTCAACACTCGCAGTTCCTCTCGAATTTTATGAAATAGGAAATTCAGTCTACATTCGACTTACTCGAGTGGCTATTCATTGTAAATAGATACATTGGAGTAATTTCCAAAACAAGCCTTGGAGCTCTTGACATTCTTCCTCAAATAAAAGAACACTATTTCAGAATTAAATTCCAATCATTTTTCATACTTTCAAGAACTGGAAATTTTCAAAATGCAGTATATATTGTGAGTTAATAATGACTCATTCAATTCTTGAGAATCTTTTATGGTGACTCTCGTTCTGAATTTGGATTCTGTGATTCGTTCTGGCGCTCTTGTGATTTCTCGTCACTCTCATACGCTGCATCAATAAAAATGATTTTTTACAAATGTGAATCACTTTAACATATTTCCCACGCGATTTTCATGCGAGAAAAGTCATTGATGACTCAGAGAGATTTCCCGAAGGGTATATCTAATAAACTGAAGTCTAAATCTCGATTTCGTGACGAAAGTATTTTGGCAAAGGTGGACTGACATACAATAACACATAAAACGTCTTTTGGTATTAGACCAAGATCCCTTGGCTCGAATCTAATCTCACAATTGGATAAAGCGTTTAAGAAAATCAACACGCAATTAAATTAATCTTTTATAGAAAATATATCGAAAGTATTTTTATTATTATATAATTTTTTGATTTGCTGAAAAATGTTCATTTTCCTTTATTAATTTTCTCAATTAAAAATAATCATGCAGATGAAATCCGTTGTTTTTTAACGTGCCAGACATTTAGTACGTGTCGCTCTGCCGAAATAGCTGAGATAAATATTTACCCTCTTCTGCTAAACGAAAAAATGCCAGCGTTTAGTAGCTACTGTTACGTTTGCCAGGCAAAATAATTACGAAAGGTCAAGCAGCTTATTGTTTATTTGAATCTAAATATAATCTCCAATTCATCGTGAAGGCATTTCTTTAATTACAAGGCTCTGCTTTTGTGTTATATTCGGTATTAAAAAGTGGATTTTATAATTAATACAACTAGACAAATTGGCATTTTTATCAGTTATGTGATGGCACCCTTCAGTTTATGATGCCAATTTTCTTTACGAGCAGCACTTATATCCCTTTTCTAGATTTTATTACAGTTTAGATAATAATTGACTCAGGACTTAGGAAAAAATGAGACTTTACTAGCTGTTAAAGACCAACTGCGAAGGAAAGATATTATATACATTAGGGCGTTAATTAGCGAGAAGTTCAGGGACTGTAGTATTTTCCAATTCAGTATACCAGCAATATCATGGCGTTCTACGGTATGGCTTAAGCTTCAGAGATTTCGAATAAATGTTTATTTGGGCAAAAAAAGCTCAGAGAACTCGGAATGTCAGTCAGCCGTATTTCCAAAGGCAGAAAAGCTTGAAAGCTCTCTGTTGTTTTTTTTCGTTCTGTTTCCTTCATTCTTTATCATGCGGGGTTTTCTCGCTACCGCATAATTATCCTTATATATTTTTTTTATGTCAGGAACTCAGTTCTACTTTTTTTTTAAATGGAAAATTCGAATTTATCTCCTTCTTTAAAACCTGCAATTTAAAATGTTTACAGTTTTGTAAAAATTCGAAGTTTGTGCTCCTTTTAATCTGACAATTTATTTCTTCATGAATATATGGAAAAAGCTTAACTCTAGATTGAATTTACCATTTTTTGTTTGCTTATCGCATTGTAGAGCGTACATCGAGTTTCACGGATGAAATGAATGCAATGCAGGGTTTTATTTAATCATTGTCTATATATATATATATATATATATGCGTGAATCTGACGCAGCACAAGCGAAAAGCTGGGGATTTTAATTGGTTTTAGAGGTGATTGACTGACTCGAGTATCAAGCTTTTTCTCTATTGTATTGATCGATCGAGAGCTTTCAACCTCTGCCATTCAATGGGGGTAGTAAGAGGACGGTTCAGGCTATTTCATGTCTTTAGTTTCCGGGTCTAAGATAAAGCTCACCGACATCTATTAGACTTTCATTCTTCCTTCCTTTTCAAAAGAAAACAAGATCGTGTACTGAAATTCTTTCGTCGTGAGTGGAATATAAATTTCAAGCAAGTGCACTTTTGCCTTTAACTTTCTGATGTACATATATGTATATGTATTTTATATTAACATTTTCTTAAAAAACTAAGCACTTTACCATTTTAATTAGACTTTATTATTGTTTTCATTTCTGCAAGTTAATCTTGCTGACTGAAGCAAGGAGGTTGGAATTTCGATTCGTGAAACTCGGTTCGCGACGCTGAATGCGGAATTTGTAGTCGGGTCATTGAACTTGAAGTAACTCGTTTGCCGTATTATTCGGTAAATTAGATGGAGCGGTTATAGAAAGAAAATTCCAAAGGGAGAAAATACGGAAAATACAACAGCTGCCAAAACTCTAGATTAATTCAGGTGGGATATTATTCCAAGTTCAATCGAATGAAAGAAATGATTGCTGTGAAAGAATTCAAAGGGTTGGATTCAATTAAAAATATCTGTTCAATGGATAGACATATTCAAAGTAAATTATTTGTTCTTTCTTTTTTTAGATCTGTTCTGCTCTTCTAAAAGAAAGCCTCGATGGTAAAATACAATATACTGATAAAGTTGGACAGAGCACACTCTCGCAGTAGATAAAGCCGGTCGATGTCAGACGGTCTTTTACAGCAGAACTAAGTTTTCGATTCACTTTCCTTCTGAATTATTTCGAGTTTTTTTTCAGTCTTTCATCTTTAGAAAAGTTTGTCCTTCTTTCTTGCTAGTCCATTTTTATAAGATTGAATTCAGAATAGTAAAATGCTTCATAATTTAGTTCAAAACTGAAAAATAGTTTTAGTGAAGCGAATAGAGTATTTTTCTGGAAAAGAATTTAAACAAGATGTTATTTGAGGATGGGTATTCAACTAAGCACTTTGAACAATGGACAAGTGCCTTAACTAGATTTCCTACTTTACTCTATAACTTCATCATCAATGTCGTGAATTGTTGGTACCAGCACGAGGAGACTCAGCTGTGAAAATTTAGTTTTCTGGACTACAAATAAGATACTTGCGAAGTAATATAACGGAAAAGCCGAGCACGATTATTCGATTAATGGGACTTGAAAATACGGGTACGGGGATCGAGTCTAACACCTGAGTGACACAAATACTGCGAAAATTAAAGATAAAATTTCCAGAGGGAATGTCCCTTTTATTCTTTGCTTATTTCGTATTTAGGAATTCTAAGTTTATTTGTAACTAGCAGAAATTCACCCGGCGTTCTCCGAGATTCTAAGAGTTTTCAAGTGACTTTAAGGAATCTCAAGGGATTTTAAAATAATTTTAAGAAATTTCATAAAAACTTTCAAAGATTTCTGGAGATTTTGAATTTTGAATTTAAGATTTGAAACTCTCACATTATCTGTGTTTTATTTCACATTTATATTTATATATAATATTTTTTTATAAAAACGTGAATTTCAGTGCTGAGGTTCAGATTAGTGGTTCGAAGGTCTTGTATAATTATACAACAGACTCCGTAGATCTTGCGGATTAAGGAATTTAAGCTTCCTTAATTCGAGGGCTGATGAGATGAACGCCAGGGCTGCATTTATTCTAGTATATGGGACAAATCTAAAACTTGATTATTTTGTTTTGAATTAATTAAAACAATTTGGGTAATTTTATTACTGAAAATAAGAAAAATATTTCATGTTTTCAAAGAAATTTTGTCTACTCGTTCAAGTGTTTTTCCTCCCTCAGTGACATATCATTGTTAGGGGAGACGAGGCAAAACATGAAACTCAGAGACGGTATCGTTTATCTCAACCTGAATAATAATTATAATACGTTCATAAAGGGTATTCTTTGTATATGTGTGTGGTAACTCACAATGTGAAAAATGTATTCATTAAATGGTAAATTTCCGTCTGAGTTTGTTCACGTGTTTGCTTGATGTGCAACGTGATGCATTCGTAAGCGTATAAACTGTGCTATACATACATACGTCTCATATAGTACACTTTCCAGTACACTAAAAATTTCCTGCGAACAGGCACGTACGACTGTTACACTAATTGGTTCAACTTGCTCATCAGACTGCAATTTACAAGTGTGCTATATAAAGTACAAAATAAAAATAAGTAAAAATCTGCACATAAAATTATACCTGTTTTCTTTTTGCCCCACGGATTCTATTGGGAAAGTTTAAGACGCGTGATTCCCTCTGACATAGTACAGAATTTTAGTGTTTATTTCAATTTATTTTTATTAATACTTTAAATTCAATTTGTACAAAATCTGTATTTTTTACAAATTCTAATTTCTTGACGTTTAAAGCATCAACAGTGACAGGACTCAGGAGATGGTGTAAAACAAAGTTACATAATCGAACCCCAGTAAAAGCAACAAAAGGGCGAATTGAGAGAGAGCATTTTTAAATATAATTACGATTTGCATATGAGTTTTTCCTGGTAGAGATTTGACTTGTTTCGAGTTAAAGGATGTTAGGTGACCCATTTTCGTGCAATTAAAACTTTTGTCTTTGAAGTTGCAAGTTGGATTCAGTGAACCAACTTCCAGAGTGTGTTTGCAGACTTTCTGGAGAAATTTTAATTTAATGCTTTGTAAGCTTAGACCGGTTGTTTTTTCTGGGTAGATTTTCTTTCTTTTTATACAGCAGGCTACTAACATAGAAATGTAAACATTATCGACAAGTTCTGTTGGTTCTGGTTAATGTACATTGAAATAAATAAATAAATTATGTAACCAGAGGTGAAGGAGTTAATGCATTTTCGTTCTAAAAAGAAGTTTCGAAACTTGTTTTAAAAATAATTTGTGGTTCTTTTCTGTTTCAGAAACAGTAATGTCTCTGGTGAAAGGTCTCCTTTTGAAGGATCCTGCTGTAGTGGACAAGGTGTCGCTGCTGACAGCACAGAGAGTGATATAGAGGATGTAACAAAGTACAGGGTTGTACTTCTTGGAGATTCAGGGGTTGGAAAAACTGCTCTTGTTTCGCAGTTCATGACCAGCGAATACATGAATACATACGATGCGAGTTTAGGTGAGCATTTTATTTTTATCGCTTATAAAAATAACTTCTCAGTTTTACGTGGAAGCATTAACAAATTGACAAGTTTCCAATTGAAAGGACTTACAGAATTCAAAAATTTCAAAACTGTTTTTTCGACAAATAATTTTCGCTTGAAGGTTTTCAGTTTTTTTGTCCCTTTGTTTTCCAGAAAAAGATTATTATCAAAAAGATTTTAAATGTCTTCTAGAGATTTAGAATCTCTTTAAATTACAAGAGAAAAAAGGCAATTTAATTATTTTTTGAATAAAGTTTATTATACCCCTTGACTTTAAGAGTAAATCCACTAGATAAGAAGTTTTAATCTTGGAGGAAGAGTTAAGGTTTCTCTGCAAAAGCTGTAGAACTCTTTTTATTTCGCGATGGAATTGTCTCCTTCTTTAAAAATAATAATTTTAATAATATCGTAATTTTAGAGAAATTGGTATTATAATTTCACTTGAAGACTTCCATTTATTATTTTACGATATAAATTCTGGATATGTTTTTAATTGCGGTTTTATAAGTTGGTTAAGATGATCCGTAAAAGATAAAATCACAATTTACAGAAAAGGAATTTGCTAGTCGACTCAACACCATTCGACAAAACTTTTATCGCGTGATCGAACGAAAAAAGGGAAACTTTACAAGGTTTCATAGCAAATGCGCTTCGATTCGACGCTTTTATTTATTTTCGTCCAAAGTGTAATATTGGAAAAGTTGGATTATTTGTTGTTTACGTTTCTCCCCAATTTATATTGGAATGTTTGGCAACTAATTGAGAACATTGATTGAAAATATTTTTTAAAATTCTCTCAGTTATAGGATCATTATTTTTAAAGAAACTAGTAAAATGAATGAAAGTTTGCATTTTTCGTTTGACGAGAAAATAAAGGATTCAGACATTTTCCTTAGAAATATAACATCTCAGATTAAAATGATTTTAATCTGGGCTCATGTGCTCTGGAAGTTTATAATGAGGTCTTTCCATGATGTTTTTTAAATTGACAACTTTTGCCACAATAATTAATAATTATATACATACTTCAATTTTGAATTCTCAACACAAGGTTCACGAAATTCAATATTTTTGATAAACTGAAACATTGAGAGTATAAATAAAGAAATGAGATTTTTCTTTTAACCGAAATTGGCAGCCTTTTTTGCCCTGCGAATATTATCTTTTAGAACTATCTCACAGACACTCTTTAACACTTCGTCTGGGTCTCTTTTTTACCGGGAACTTGAAGTGCTTCGTGCTCGATATCCTGGTTCGAATGGAATCCATTCATCGCTCAGACATTGAGAGAGAGATGGGACTGTGATAGATTCACCATTCTGTGTGTGTTCAGTTATCAATCGAAGGGAAATTTGTCATTGCAGGCCTGCCCCGGACATTGAAGCAGGATTTTTATCATCAACGCTCAGTATATTCCCTATGAGTTCACTTTGAATGTATGTAGCTTATGATTCCAGCTTTAATACCACCATTGAAAATCGACTTTATCTACCTCGTCCGGCTTTCCCAGGTTTGCATATTGAGAAAGAACAATCAATTCACTTCGCGGAAACGAATTATATTCATATTTCCTTTTGAAAAAAAATCTACAAATTTCACGTTTTTTTTTGACATTATTCATTCCCACAAGCTACCTTTTCTTTCTTTTTAAAGATTTCAAATCTTAAGTCTGAAAGTGTTGAAATTATAAATTCTTGTAACGTTAAAATGTTCAATAAAGTTTCAAAAGAGCAACAGGTGCGGTTTCGGATATTTTGAGTGATCTGTACTTTACTCCTTGCATGCTTTTAGCGTTTATAAATATTAGCTCAACCATTAAAGGTTTACGTTAAAAATTAGCTTAAAGGTTTACGTTAAAATTTCAAATTCTCGAGGGGTCGACCACTCCGATATTTTTGGTTCACTCATTAAATATTCCCATATATTCTATCAATATTCCCAAATATTCCCGAATATTCTTTTGGGAATATTGGTACACGAAAACTCGGAGTGGTTGACCCCTCGCAAATTCTCTTTTATAAATGAATAAAATCTGCAAGATACTGAATAGTTTGGAAAATAAATCATGCATGTCGTTTCATACGCAGATTATATTAATTACAATTTAGTGAATGAGATTTTTCGATTAATATTAAGTTTCGAAAATGAAATGGCACTTAAATGGAAAGCCGGTCTGGATATAAATGATATTGCCCTCTCTTTGAACATCAACGAACGATAATGTACACAGCGGACGATAATGGGAAATTCGTGTTCGCCTTACGATAGGATACCTACTGAATACAGGATACTAAATTATTGTAGGAACATATCAAAGCAGGAGCATGTAATGCAGAGCTTTTGTCTATACGATACACAATATAATTTACTTTTGCCAGGGATTTAGTAATAATCTAGTAAATAGATACATTACTGGCATCATTATTCTCTTCTCATTTTAGGATAATTCGCTATTTTGAATCATAAAAATTCATAATAACTATCATTGTCAGAAGGTAGATAAAAATATTACAAGATATAATTATCTTTCGGGTACAAGATTAAAAAACAATGAAAGGTAACGAAGTTTTAAATTCCAATCTCTAATATTTTCCAGTTGGAGATTTTCCCCATTCCAATTTGAATCCAATGCTCTCAGCCTTGACATTTGTCGTTTAGGGAAATTGGGGTACGCGGCCAGACTGCCCTTGGAATTTCATTGAAATAATTTTCATCTGAGGTTAATCAGCATTTTTTCCAGACGACGAATTCGGAGAGAAAACGGTATCAATTCTGCTCGACGGGGAAGAGTCTGAAATGATCTTCATTGATCATCCTCACGTGGAGATGAGTGTGAGTATAAATTCAAGCTGCCAATCCTTCAATTTAGACACATCTTATTTCTTGCAAAATATTTTCTGGAAAATTGTCATGCGATTTTTTCTTGCTTTATGGTTATTTTTAAAATTCTACAGTTTAGATTCTAAAAGTTATTTTTCTCTTGTACAAACTTTTTTTCTCCAGAGCCTCTGTATAAAAATCCATATAAAATGCATATAAAAATCCATGTAAAAATCTTGAAGTTTAAAATTATTTCTATTAAAACAAATTGACATTTGTAATAGCCATAAAATATGGACGTGTACCCAATGAATTTTCTGATTTCCATAAATTGACAGCGAGTCATTCCTAATGCAATTACTCGAGCGCAATTAAATTCGTTAGCTTCATCGATTAATCAATTCCATTAAAGCCCAACGCTTTGAAGTGATACATTTCCGACTTAAGTATTTATGGGAAATCTTGCGAACGAAGATTCGAACACACGTACTGAAGATAAAACTCCTTCGTGAATTGTCAGAAATGTTCGGTTTTACTCGATTCAATTAACTGCATAGCTAATCCGAAAGATAATTTCCATTTCAATTATGTAAACTAACTAGAGACAGGCTTCAACCCTGTGGAATTGCTCTTCGTGCCCTTCCGCTTAGTGTCAGTCGACTCTCCGTAAAGATTCCATATTTATTCTCATTTTTTTTCTCTCGCTAAAAAATCCAATTCGCATAATAATTAGGAACAGACTTTCTGGGAAATTCGAGCGCTGAATATCAACTTTCATAAAATACGATGTCAGTTTCAACTGTATATCGTTTAATATTTCGACAACTTCAAATTAAGAAGCTTAGTAGAGATTTTTAATATATCCACAACACATAGGACTTATAAATCTAATTAGGATGGAACTAATTAGTTGCATCACGCTAGTATTATTGGCGCATGTAAGGAGCTTTATTGTTGAGAGGATTTATTAAAAGGGAATTTGGATTATAGTTGCTCACATTGGGATGAGGGCGATTTTTGAAAAAATCCGAAACTGATACATGTTTGTTCATAAAATAGAAGTTCTTTTTAGAGTTTCTTAAGTAAAAAGAAAAACTCTTTATCAGAAACTCTTTATCTTTTTATCTAATAACCATTACTCAATTTTAAGCTACAAGGGTTCGATGACATCAGTTTTATGATAGAGCATTTGAGGGGTTTATGATCGTTCATTTTCCTTACCTCTTGCTTCCTTATTGAACATTCTCACCTTTCTATAGGGGAATATTACTCTGCTTAAGAGGGATACTGATGCATATTTGCAACATTATTAAGGTCCCTCATATTGTCGCTGATAATTTAGGTTAATGTGTAAATTCCCTTTATATCTAAATATGCTTCTAAATTTGCCTCGTTCATATCTAAACACGCACATGTGCACCACATATTAATTTCAAAAGCGATCAGCCTTGTGGTATCGATGTCGGTATTGCCGCTAGCGCAAATTCCATCCTTGATCAATTCATCCCTACCCTGAAATAATTAGAGCACTTAGAACGATTCAAGAACATAATCAATCACCTTCCTTTTCTGTGGTAAACCTTTTTCTTTTTTTCCTCCTGCAGACTAGATGTGCTTTGTGGTTCTTGAAAAATGTTATATGTTAGGACAAAGCGAAACCTGCTGGTGAATTTAATTTGGTTTCATTAAATTTTCTCCACTCTAAAACCGATTTTTTATTTTATTAAAAAAAAAAAATATTAGGTTTCGCCTTTATATAAAACGTAGATTTTGTTGCTCTTCTATTTTTTGAATTACGTCCAAATTGGATGGAAACTGGGCAATGAAAGCTAATTTGTCCAAGGGCGCTTCACTTTGCCCGAGTGCCTCATCATAGTGTATATTAGCATCCTTTTAAACAAAATTTGTTTTTAATAGGTGGAAAATTCTCTCTCAACTTACGAGCCACACGCCTGCATTGTCGTGTATTCGATAGTATCACGTCCCAGTTTCCAGGTTGCGGAAGAAATGTTAAATTATCTGTGGAGAGAACACCATACACAGGAACGATCCGTTATTGTAGTGGGAAACAAGTCGGATCTCGCCAGGAGTCGAGTTATTTCTCCCAGTGGTAAGAGTTCCTAATCTTCCCAATTACTAAGCTCGACGTTAATCATTCGCATTTCACAGAAAAAACCAAGTGTAATATTTACCCCGATTTCAGGGTAAATATTACACGGAAAAAACTCTATAGTTGTGATAAACACAGAAATAGTAAAATATGGTACATATACTAATGTGTAGTTGCTACAATCACGATTTTGATTAACAGAACCATATGTGGTTGTGGCAACCACAATCAAATATGTAGTTGAAAACCAAAAATTGTAGTTGTACCATATTTTACTATTTCTGTGGTTGTCACAACCATAGCAGTTTTTTTCTGTGCATACCTGCAACAAAAATTACCTTCAGATGGGCAGAGTTGGGTACAATGGTTCTTAAAATGTATTTAAAATGTAAAATGCAAAATGTATATTTGAAATAGGTTAGTAAAAAATGCAAAATGCATTTTTAATAATACTTAATTCCATTTCCAAAGTCAATTATAAATTATAATTGCGTAAAATTACATAAAGAATAATTATTATTCATTGCGGATGTGTCCGTTTGCTTTAAGGAGCAATTGCGCGGATAACAAAAAACATACGAAAAATGAGACTTTTTCCTTCTGCGCAATAAGGCAGAATTTTAAAATTTGAAATTTGAAATGTTATTAATTTTTTTTTTATTAATAAAATATTTTATTAATTAAGTCTTCGACTTTACAACTTTTTCATGTACCAGAAGTTTTGAACGTTCAAATGAACGAAATATTTTTTCCCAATTCTATTTTATCCAGAAATATTGTTCCAACTAAAGATAAGAATAAACATTACAAGTTTCTTTCATTCAGAATTCTTTTATACGTTATCTAACTTATCCAGGGCAGAACCAAAAAATATGGAAAATGGTATTTTAAGTGGAAAATAGGTTGAAAACCGATTTACGATGTAAAATGCAAAGTGGGTTTCTTCTTCCTATTTAAAATACAAAATAAATATTACCCTGATAACAAATTGTCCCTTCTGTTTTTTCTGTGTTGGTTTGAAGGACAATTTTTATGAATTTGTGTTTCCAGAGGGGAAACAGTTGGCCACATCTCGCGAGTGCAAATTCATAGAAACTTCCAGTGGTATTCAACACAATGTCGATGAACTTTTGGTCGGAGTTCTGAAGCAAATTCGTTTACGAGAGACTCGAGACAAGAAATTACGCCGACAGGGCAGCAAGGGCAAAATTTTGTCAAAACTTCACGGAAGTAAAACTGCTCTGAGTTTGAATCTCGCCCGAGAAATACTAAACAAGATGTGCTTGAACGACAGTAAGAGCAAAAGCTGCGAAAATCTCCATGTATTATAAAAAAAAAATCTCCTTGTTTCTATATCTTTAAGTTAAACTCTTGAATATACAAAATCCTTGTTGATTTTATAATTGTAATTGTTTTTACTTTTGTATTAACAATAATTATGATAAACTAATAAAATGAGTGAGACATTATATCCGTTTCATAATAATATTGAGTCAATATTTCGTTCAATGATTAATTTACGAGCGGGACTGTGACATTTATAATTGTAAAATTGCACGCGTATTGATATACACTTCATGCAGAATGTTAAAAGCGTAACTGAGATTTAATTGTATCGATTTTGAGTGTGAGTATGCAGTAATAGGGTAATGTGAGATCATTTATGATATACTGATCGTTGTGTATTTATTGAGAACTGAATAATGTAGCAATTAATAATACTTTAGTGCTTAGGGTAGGCATTCATTTTTATTCATTACCCACAGATTATATTTCTTATGTATAACCTTGATCTGCGAAAAATCAGATTTCTTCATCAATTCTTCTTTCACTGGCTTTAAAAATTATCCATCTCTCAAATTCAGATCCACTTTAAAATTGAAAATGAGGGAAAAATTAGTTTTGTCCTGTCTCATCATCCTCGTGTCCTTTAAAAAATTATTTTATTTTATTTTTGCGTATTGGATAAATGGCGCCGCGTTAAAACAAGCCATCTGTTTGCAATGCAGTGATTTGATTATTTATTAATAAAAGAACTAAATGGGTAAATAATGTGCAAACTTTAATCTAAACTAAGTACCGTGATCTGCACAAGAAAAGAATATTGCACCTTTTGAAAATTAGCAAAGAATAATTACACCGTTGAGGATTTTGCAGTTGAAGCTTAATGTAAAAAAACATAGCATGTAATTGTAACAAAAATCGATAAACACAGAAGTATATTTTCCTTGGGCGCTGGTTTCGCCCCTTTGACGCTGGTCGTCACTTTCTACCATTTAAAATGTTAAAAAATTGTAAACTCAACTATTCCCAGGAATTATTATCTAGGCTGTAGATAATTATTACTCTACCAAATTCATAGGCTAGAGTCTGCTATTATTTTCTCGATTTAGAATAAAAGGCTTGTACTAGTCATTTTAAGAAGAGAATTATTACAGCACTGAAAGCTTCAAAAGTCAAAGGTTTAAAATTGAGTTTTCAATTTTAAAACTTTTGTCACTAAAGGTTCTGAATTTCAAAACTGACCGAATTTATATGAAATTGAACTGCCCGGCATGAAAAGTGCCATTTGATTATTTTCCTAATTTCTAGAAAAACTTCGTTGGGAAGGTTCAGATGACTTTTTTTTAAATTGAATATTGTGTCCATTTGTTAGGTAGAGATATATTCAGAGATACAAATTGAATATTGATTTGGTCAGTTTTGAAATTGTGAGTGGTCATCACCTTGAAATAACAAATGACATATAGTTAGTGAATTTTTTGCATTTGAATAGTCGTTCTCTAATGTTTTCACAATATACATATTGTACATGCCATAGGTTATAGATTGACTGTTGATAAAAACAACACGGATGAGTAGACGCGGCCTAATCATGCATCAAATGAGAGAATTTCGTGTCTCCACCATTAGGTGCTATAATGTTATTGTATGTAGCTAATTCGTAATAACTATTGCTATTATCAATTTTACACTATCAGTATATCTAATTAAAAAGACTTTAATTTATATCGTAAATACTCAACCGAATTGTGTGACTGATATAAACGGTATATAGGGTGGTCCGAAAACATTTTTTTCTAAAAAATTCTTTATTTTCAGATATTACAAAGTTTCTGAATATTTTAGATATTATATTAAAATGAAAAAAACTTTCAGTAAGGGGCAACTTCAATTAAACATTTTTTGGACAACCCTGTACTATTTGTGTTTCCTATAGACTTAAGAAGATGACATATCCCTTTTAGTATACATTAAGTATTCTTAATATATCAAATAAAACTACGTCTTCTAATTAAGAATTAGTTAATTCATGTGAATTTTCTTCTTTTGCAAACTTGTGATGAAAAAAAATTTATACATACTTCTCAATCTTTTACTTGCTAATTTAAATGTAAACGTATAAGAACATTAATTATAAACTAATTATAAATAATTCCTAATTTGTAAAATATGTTGTATGTTTGAAAACTTGACAAAGATAAGCAGAAGACCCTTCATACTTTTATATTTTAAGGACTCTTTTAGATTACTGTAGTTTTTTAATTAAAAAGTTATAATTATTTAGAATAAATCTAACTATTAAACCTTCCAGAATTTAAACTTTGACCTAATTTTTTACATGAAAAATAATTTGCGTGAATGCAGCCAAAATATGTAAACATAGTGTGTCGAAAAATGAGTAACATATTTTCATATGTGTAGAATTGATATCTGATTCTAAATTTTATTCTAAATTATTGAAAACATTAAAAAGACCCTAAATATAAAAGATGATTGATGTGACTTTCATTTTTTCGACACATTAGTTATGAGGCAGTTCGATATTTAATCGATTAAATCCAAATAACCAAATTGAAATTGTACGTGAACGAAAAAACCTGTCGTAGATATGCTACGAAACATATCTGCTCGGGAAATCTATTTTTGTAATCATTTGTTAATTTTCGAATGCTCTTCAAAAGCTTTTGAAAATTTTGCTAAACTGTATTCAATGACTGTATTGTTATTTCGAGCTGAGAAAACAAATTATTTCTGGGCCGTATTTAGTGAGGACTATCAATTTTTAGATTCAAAAAATAAAGCATGAACCATAAAGTCATCAAATCATCAAATAATCATAAAAACTACAATTTCCCAAGGAGCTGAAGACAGTTTCAGCGGCTTTACTGCCGAAAGTTTTTATCGAGTCATCAAAGCGTAGTTAACTTCTAAATATTAATAAATAATTACGTGATCACGATGAATTTTATTAATTTGAAAGTCACACTTAAATGGCCCTACATAATGATGATTCGACAATCAAGTTATTCTTTTATTGTAGTCATTGTAACAACTAAATGTAGTATATCTATTTATGTGAAAAATAAAAGTGTGTACTTACAGTCAATATAATCTATTATGTGCTTACAATTAATTATAATTTTAAATTCTCGACCGTATCAGTTAATGCATCTATTTTTCCACTCTTTATTATTTTTTACAGTATCAATTTTTAATTAAAATAATTCAAAAGAACACGCTTAATTATAGGAAACACAATTTTTCTTAATCAAGTGAAAACAATCTAATCTATAAGTAAAATTTGTTGCTTCGTTTCTTTTTGAATTCTGTAAATGATAAAATATAATGTTCTCGAAAATGCATATTATACTGGAAATGATGATTCCAAAAGCTAATAAAATTAGTGCCGGTGCAGTTTCATAAATGGTGATACTGTCAACAATCAAAATCTCTTTTCGACAAAGTGGTGTTCTTGATTTCCACCTGTTCAGTTGCCTGTGTCGGATCCCAGTGCTATACATTTTGGCCAATCTGTAAATAAATATATTTCTTTTTACTTTACTTTAATCAGAAAAACTAAATTTCAAGAATGTAATGAACGTCGAGTTCTAATTACAAAATTTCAAAAAAAAAAGTATAAAAAAGTTACCCTCTGGTTGCCATTTCTAGAAAAGGACTATCCTTACTGACAAAGAGAGGCATGTGATTTGTATGAACAAAATTAACTTCTGTAAGCTGACAGATTTGACGATTGTCAAATGTCCTTTCTATGATTGGATATCCTGTGTTGGGTTCTGTGTGGTAAGCGAAATCTCCTTTAGTTATATGTTTGATACCTTCTTCTGGGCGCAAATATCTCTTAGACTCTGGCAGTGCCAAGAATTTAGTTCTAAATAATTTTGTCTCCCAGTCATTTTTCTAACAAGTTACAAAAAATTTTATTGAATCATTTCATTAACTTATCATTTATTCTAGCCTATTTATTTCCTCAAATAAAGATGAAGTAATAGTAATAATACCTGGAGGAAAAACGTGAAATATATTTGTTTCTCTACTGCAATTTTCAAATTACTTTTAGTTAATGACACAATAGAGTCGTTCATTTTGCCAAGTGGTTCGTTTAAGCGGGCTGAGACAAGACTGGCTGAATAATAATTATACATCAATAGACTGAAAATCATTATACTCAAAAATCCGATTCGACCAGCCGAATTAGTTGGACACACAGCGGCTCCTATTTTTTAAATTAGGATATTACAATTATTTACATATATAATTTATTTTAATTTTATCAAATACACACCTTGTTGGCACAAGGATCCAAAAATTAAAAGGAACGAAGTTGAGTATCGTTCTATATGATTTGAAATTTCTTCATTTGATAAAAAAACTGCAAAACTAATGATGCTAAGAGAAATCAAGAATATTGTCAAGTACCAACATTCGGCTGCAAAGGGACTCAAAAATTCATTAATCTTTATGTCTTTTGAAGGAGTGGTGAGAAACATAAAACAGCTCCTGAAAAAAATAAAAAAGTTTCTGTTAGGAACGAAAAAATAGTTTTAATTTAAAAGAAACTGTACCGGAAAGGCCAAGGCGACGTAGGGGCTGAAACATAGTTGAATCTTTCAACTGTTATTTGGGCTGGTGTTCCTGCTAAATCTATTTCCCTTTTAGCAAGAGCGGCTATCATTGGTCCATTTTTATCGCCCAACTTCCACTCTGTAAATTCACCTGGTTCAATACTGAAATAATATTCATTATTATAATTATAATAAATAACAAGGATTTATTACAGACATAACTCACGTGAAATTAAACATATCGGACACGTGAAGCCATAAAACATATGTATATTTTCCCAAAATGTCTAGCGTTCTGTGTGTGTAATCTTGTAAATAGTCCACTAGTTTCACATTCTTAGGCCTGTTGTTGATCTATATTCAAAACAGAAACATTTTTAACTTTCAGAAGTCTTATTAGTTTATTCAAATATTGAAAAATTCTTTAAAAACTATTCTTACTAGGCCGGCCATTAGTAGAGTCATTCCATGCAAATTTGGTCTTCTTGCTATTGGATCTTTTAGTATCGTTATGTTTAGTTTGGTTTCTGCAGACCAACCACCAGAAAAGGTTACATTTAAAATTCCACCGCGATATTTGCAGAAATTGAAAATATCGTAAAGTATGTAGCTCTTATTCTCTGATATTGCAATCATAAAATCAGTCATAACGCTAAAAGTAGTATCATTCACGAGTTGCACAGTTTCTTCCAAATTTGAGTTTATAATCAACCAAGAATGCAAGTATGTGAAGGATGCCTGGTCAAAACAAACAATTAAATGTATGTGTACATTTTTATTTTAGAAATAGTTTACACTTTTCCTCTTACGAATTTTGAAAAAAGGTGAACGATGTCTTTCGCAGTGAGACATCTCAAATCCAGAAAAATACCAAATTTCCAATACAAAGAATTTACAGTTAAATTTGAACTCTGTGAATCCCATTTTATTATCATAGCACTAATTCCGTTATCGTTAAACTTTCTTATGAGTTGTACATCATCTAAAACGCAAAAATCATGAAAAAAGGAATAAGGACCATAATTTGGGTACATTTTCTAATTGTTTGATTACCGTTTGTATTTTCACATGTAACTCCCACGACGCTAGATACTTCTTTGTAGATAAAGTAATCAGTTATAAATTCATTGTCATGAGCCCAGGAATTTATTATTAACAATATGAAGACTAAAACTTGCGTCCAAATCATATTGTAGATAAAGAGTAAATTCGTATCATTTTTAGTAAGTAAAGAACTTTAACTGAGGTTTCTTTTGTTCGAGAATTTTAACATTCTCATTCATAATTCTTGCTGTCAATGTCAATTTGTGTGTACATTGATTTTGTGACAACGATTGAAGTCACAGAAAGGGACATTGATGTTCATTAATATTTTATTTGGAAACTCTTAGTCACGAAACCAAAGTAAAGTGCACTAAAGATTATTTTCTGCAACTTTTGTCCTTGAGATTTACTAATGTAAGGCAAAGGTGAAATTATTAGGCGTAATTTATTTTTAATTTTTATTCTTATTTTATATTCTGGAAAGGTGGAAAAGGTTTTTGAAAAAGAGGGGGTGGAAAGAGGGTGATAAAATACACTGGAAAAACTGATAGGTCGGAACAACAAAATGTTTGGTTGTCCCAATCAAATTTCGGTTGTTTAATGAAAAAGTTTAAAAACTTTTGTTGGCTATATAACAACTAAACATTTTAATATTTTATTGTCCCCACGACACAGTTTTTCGTTGAAAAAAGGATGGATGTTTTCTAAAGTGCCGCCATTTTGATATTTTTATTCTATGCTTTTTAAATGTTTAAATAAATATTTCAAATACCGTTTGGTTTACTTTTTTTCCTTAGTATGAAATTTGAATCATTTATTTATTTTTCTATGAAAAGAACTCTAAAAATTATTACGAAACAAATAATTAGCCAAGTACTGGTTCCTGGCCGACTAATAGTTCCCGGCTCACGATTGATGTTATGAATATTATATATAAAAAATATAATGAAAATAGATCTTTTGGTTCAATAATATATGAACTTTTAAGTAAAATGCGTAAACTTTAAAATATAAAGCCGTTTAAGGCGTTTTACGGTAACTAGTGTCACCTATGGATCTTTTTCGAACCGCCTTAAATTTCTCCAATGGTGAATACGGAAACTGCCTTAAAATTGTCAAGTCTGCAAAAGATGGCTACGCATTATTTGTAATCATGTAGTACGGCAAGTTAAAATTAACAATATTTTTGGATATGTTATTCTCAATTAACGAAAAATTCCATCTGCATTTTGCCAAATCAATGTAAACCATCAGTGATTCAACTGTAAACTAAAATGGTGCCCTCTAAATTTGGACGCAGTTTATCCAAGGAAGATCTGAGGAGTGCAGTGGAGGGAGAAAAGGTATGAACAAGATTTTGATTGTTGAAAGTATAAATATAATACTTAAATAAAGAAAAGTAGAGTAAACCTGAAAACTAATTTATTTTTTAATTCTTCAGGAGTTTCTTTTGGACCATGACAGCGACACAGACGAGGACACGTTACATATGTGGGTTTAATATTCATTTCAAATTTAGAATATTATTATTTGGGATGCTGAAGGTTGCACGTGGGATATAAATAAGAGATTTGTTGTTGCATGAACATTGTTATTTATTTACGTTGTTATTGTAAATATTGTTCTTGTTAAATATTGTTTCACTTTATATTGAGCTTCATCAATTTTGTACAGAATATAATTAAATTATTTAAAGTATCGCATTTTTGAATTCTTATCTTTCCAGAAGTGCGAATTCAGCCAGTGGGGAAGTTCATTTAGATGGAAAAATTTCAAGGTAAAATTCATTACCCGAAATTTGTTAAATTGTCTTGTTTTTAAGTCGGTTTCTTACCGTTCAACACTTTAAATATTAATTTCAGTGTCAGAATCCAGATAAAGGAAGTAACAGATGTCATGCGTGACAATGTACAAAAGGTGATAGAAAGGGGAGATAGAATGGAAGATTTGCAAGCAGCTAGTGAACGACTGAACATGGCGGGAAATGAATTTAGAGATGCAGCAAAGAAAGCTCAACGAAGAGCCTGGATGCAACAAGTTAAATCTCGAATGATTATCATTGCAGTTACGGTGACAATCATTCTGTGTATCATAGGTAAGACACAGTTATTTAAAAAGAAATCAATCGACAAAGATATAAAAATATCTAAGTTTCTATAATGCGCACGGACTTCAGTAAACTGTAGACATTTTTTTATTTATTTTTACACCCCCTGCTCCCTTTCCAAGTTAAGAGTAAAAATTAAACGATTTTTTAGCCAGTAATGCAGGTCCTTAATTCTGCTTGATTTATATTTTTTTCATCATTGTGGTTAGATTGGTAAATGCAATTTTCAGTTCTAGACGTTGTGGTGATTTACCTGGCCTTCAGATAGCAGATAGATTTAGAGAATCAAGGTATTTTCATTTTTTATTTTTCTTAAGGTACTTCTTTTCCTTTTCATAGTTTATATGTAGAAAATATTTTTCTCTAGCCAAAGTCTAATTTCTAACTTGCCATGATATTACTATCCACAATGCTGAAACTTATTTACTTTTTTTTCAGGTCTTAAACTAAACTATTATAATATCATTATACTGATAACAAACAAGGTATAAACAAGTATAATATTTTTCTTTTGTTTCAGTGCCTATCATCGTAAAGTATTCCTGATCGAAGGTATGGCAGATTTCATTATTTACCGCTGAATGTAATAAATATCTTTTATTATTCCTTTTTTCATAACAAGGCTGTTCGATTATATATATATATTGTATCTCTAAGTCTTTACGAATATACAAACTTTATTTTTCATTAAAGACGAGCCTTACTTTTTTCGAATTGAATTTCCTGAAATAATCAAACATCATATGATAGTATGCGATTCGATGGCGTCCTCTTTCAATCACAGCTCCATAGCAAAGTTCGATGACCTATTTTTAAAGAATTGCTTAAATTAATACCAATTATAACAGAATGAATTAAAATGCTTCAATGTACAACTGACATTCATAAAATTAAAGCGATATGGTTCGTCATTCATATTGTCTCTCATCATAGAAAGTTGCTGAGAATGACCTGCACTATTTGTACTCATATCCATCACTATCAGAATTTTCATATCTCGATATCTGTAGACATGCTCTCCAATACTATTCACTTCATACCTTTAATATTAGATTTATTTTCATATTCAATTTATTTTCATATTGAATTAATGTTAATTATCGAAAATAATTATATTACCCATAATAATTGTCTTGCAAAGTGGGAAGCCCGAGAAGTCTTTCAGCAAAGAAGGCAGTAGTGCCAACCCAAAAAAGAGGGGGATGGTAAGCAGCTACTGCTTTGAATAAATTAGGTTCCTTCAAAGCCATCAAAACAGCCACCATTCCACCATATTGTTCCCCTTGTACAAAAATATTTTTAGAATCGATGTAAGAGAGCTTGGCTAGCAACCAATGGATAACTTGTAAAAGATCTTCCACTTCGGGATTTCCAATATTTTTATAGAGTTCGGATTCAAATTCATATCCTTGATATCCAGAACCTCTAACATCAGCCACGGCATAAATATAATTTTCTTGAACTACTGCATATGTTCCTTTTTATTAAATTATTGTTGTTAACAAAGAATAAAAAAATTGCATACAATCAAAATTCAAATATTATTTATAAATGAGTTGAAAAAACTTAACAAGGTGAGAATTTATACCAGCATCAGATTTCCACTTGCGATTAACCTGTTGAGACCCAATTCGTGAGTCTACTCCCATAATCAAGGAATATTTTGTGGCAGGATCGAAATAATGTGGCAAAAGAAGTTTAATTCTTGCCTGTTAATAAAAAAATACTATTAAAAATTACGTAAACAATCCCTGATTTTGAAGTTACTCACATAATATTTCCCACCGGCGACGGGACATTCAAAAAATCTTAAATTGGGTTTATGTTTTCTAACGAGGTATCTGAATGTTTTCTTCTCAAGAAGACGCTCATCTAATCTTTTTACTATTTTATTGCTTTTAGTTGATACTATAAAAGTCTTGGGCATCGTTTCTAAATCTTAAATGGGTAAATTGCGTGAGTTATTTTGATGAAAACTTCCATATTGTCAAACAATGACCTTACCTCCTCTATCATCAAGACAATCCAATAAGTAATAACTTCCTCCTGGAGAAAATTTCACTGAGGTATAATGGCACGTTGGCGAAAAATTTCCTTTTTCTTTTGCTAATTTTGTCTTTGCACATGTCAAGCATTGAATATTATTGTAGATTTTATCGGAAAGGCATGATCTATAAAGATGACGTTCACCAGGTCTTTCCATAGATGATGCTATGTAGTAAACCATCTGATTTTTTGATGACATATAAATACAAATAAATTATATTGAATTGGGAACCCAAAAGGTGTCGATTTTTGTGCAGTAGAATGCAAATTAGAGATATTTTTATACCTTGCTAACTTTGTCCCATCGAACGAGTTCCGTCACCCAAAGATTATCTGGAGTGAATGGATGTACATCCATGCTTTGTCTATCAATCATTACGACTTTTGAAGTTTGCTTTTCGAGACCTGATGGCGTCACTGTAATTAATTTTTCCCCATCATTGAATCCTACTGAAAGTATGTCACTATAGCCTTTGGTTATACTCCAATCCTTTGTCCAGAGCAATTTACATTTTCCACCTGCCTCTGTTTCAATTTATCGAAAATTAAAAATACACTAATTAATCAATTCTTAAGTAAAAGAAGGCTAATTATTACTTTGGTAAATGCAGGAAAGATACCAGGTGGTTTGAAAATTTCTACTCGTAATTGCTACAGTCGCCCAATCATCAAACCACTGACATCCAACAAAATAGGACCGAGGGTCAATCTCCTTCGGTAATTGAACTTCAGTTTCTTTATTTGTTAACTTCTGTTCATAAAGGCCCTCTGCAAATTTTTTTATAAATAGGGAATTCTCTTAATTCACCGTGATAAAATACAAAAGTAATAATGATAAATAATTCAAATTGGGAATTAAATTTATAAAATTATCCTCTATAAATTGTTACAGATTGTTTTTTAAGTAGTACCTTCGTCAATTTTGATCAGATGTAATGATACTTTTGAGATGTAACATGCGTTAGGCTTCATAAGAATGGCACCATTAGACTTGCTATAATACACGTAGGGGTGTTCATAACTAAATTGTCCATCTGACATATCAAAGCAAGCGTATCTGAAATATTCATTTGTTATACAATTTTAAAATATTCATTTCGCGGAATAATAATTTAGTGGGAAAAATATGAAGAATTTTCTTTCTCTGTATAAATGTTCAAGTGAATGTTAAAAAGAAGTAACTTTTAGTAACATCATACAAACAAATATTCTTTTCGCTGAGGAAGATCGGATGATGTTTATCATGTCCACTTCCGAATACTAAATAATTTTCAGTATTTGTGTCCTGCACACCACAAAATCTGCAAAATTCGAAATTTCGAAAGGGATCAATGTGATATGAAATAAATTCACTCGTAACGCATCAGTCGTACAGAAAATTACGTTTATCGGAAATAATGATCACCCTTCCATGTTTATCTCGGATGAATATTCGAAAATTATTTCTTTTTCTTGGAACAGCCGTTACGAAACAATTGTTGCCCATACAAATATGGGGATATCCTATCCTCGAACGAAACTAAATGAAAATTAAAATTATATTTCACATTATTTCCTAATACTATTACTAGCTTTTACTATTATATATTTAATTAAATTTATTACTTTCTCATTAATATTCACATCGATTGGACGATATTGACCAAAAATAGTACGCTCTGTCCAGAAAGTTGACTTGCGATTGAGACCCATTTCCCATGCAATTGCTTCATAATTTGAAAATCCAATAACTAAAGTTGTACATGGGGGATTGAAAAACTCGATTTCTCCGACGTTTCTTATTGTATTTTCTGTAGAATTTTCGCCTTCTAAAGTCAGCATTTTTAGCTAAAAATAATTTTCTTTTAAAGATATACATTATTGAAAAACAAAGTTTAAATATAAAAATCTTACATCAGATTTGCATGTGGACATGTAAGCGAAAAGGTTATCCGCTGCCCAATTTCCTCGCCAATAACTCATTTTTGAAAATAAGAGAATGTTATTCACTTTCAGTAAAGCATCAAATCTGTCTATTACAGAGCCTTGCAAATTTATGTTATTCTTTTCATTGAGAGCAGGTATTTGGACTTTTGCATTTGGAATAAAAAGAAGAAGTGTCATTCCAAGTAAGCCAATTGCGATTCCAAGTAAAATTACGTGAATTGCTTGTTTCCAAAATACTTTTAGAGGACTCGCTACAAGGGCTAAAGCAAAAGGACATTGGAAGCTTGGATCCTTCCATCTTCTTCGTAATTCGTACATTATAAGTTATAAAAAAACAATAATTTTTCTGGAAAGGTTAACTGTCAACTAATATATAATATATAGCATAGCAAATCAATATTATTATTTTTTTCTTCTTACAACTTCAGGTCATTCAAAAACCAATAAAGTTTGAAACAATATAATGTTTGCGAGATTTTCTGGACACTTCGTTACACCACTTTTTTTGAGAGGAATTTCAAGAGGTTTCTAGGAATTTTAAGGGATCTTGACGATTTTCAAGTGATTTTTACGAAATTCAAAAGATTTTTAGGATTTTTAAAAGATTTCTTAGAATTTTAGGAAATTTCAGGATATTTCGTGGAATTTTAAAGGAATTCATTCAATTTTAAGCAATTTATTTTATGAGATTTATAATAATTTTAAGGTATTTCAAGAGACTTTTCTGATTTTTAAAAGATTTTTTAGAATTTTTAAGGATTCCATGGAATTTTATGAGTTTTCTAATGATTTTAAGGGATTTTAAATGTTAAGGAATTTCGAGAGGTTTCTAGCAATTTTTAGAGATTTTCACGAATTTCAACATGAATTTCAAGAGATTTATAATTTTGAAGATTTTTGTGGAATTTGAAGGGATTTCATGAGGTTTCTAGGAATTTTAAGAGATTTTAACTAGTAATGCACCTCAAGACAAGAAAATCTTGATCTTGCTTCATATCGCTCAAAATTTCGAGAATATTGATAACCAAGACAAGAAAACATCGAGAAAAGATCTTAAAAGTCAAGATCTCGCTTGAATGCATCACTAATTTTAACGAATTTTAAAGGATTTCTGTCAGCAAAAGAGATTTTTTAAAATTAAATTAAAATTTTTCTATCAGCAGCCCCAGCGAGAAATGCGTTCCCAACCGATTCTAGCTCATCTTATATATAAAATACTGCCATAGCATCTCTGGTTATTTTTTTGTTTTCATCTTGTGTAAGTTTTTTCATGTCTTTTTCATCTCTTGTGTAAATGATTGTCATCAAAGTTATCACGCGGAATAAACTCACTCGTTTGCTGATATCAACGCCATTCATCCCAAGTTATTGGAAAAATTGCACACTACTTTTCAAAATGGGAAGAAAATGTCTATTCCTTTCTACTTGTTTTCTCCATGTAAGAAGGGCGCGGGTTCCATCAAGATTAAAACGTCCCTGGTGATGACGATTCTTATATCCTTCAATCTGAACGTCTAGTTCAGACGCACAAAGCTTCAGTCATTCAGTCGTCGCTATACTATTCGAATGCTGCGTGTCGTCACGAATTGTGTCGCATTATTAATTTATTGAACTCGTTTTCAGCGCGCGTCTAAAGTCGTCATTTCGAAGACCTGGCGATTTATCAAGGAACGTAAAATTCTTGTTTAGTGTCGATTCTGCGCGGAATCGCACTTAGCGAGATGATAGAATTTCAAACTATCATTTGTTTCTTACTTGCTGCCCTTCTTGGACTTTTTTTCTTCACCGGAAGTCGATGGCGGTTCTTCTACATCCTCTATAAGACTTTGCCCAGAGATCTCCTGTGAGTTTTAATTTATTTTTGTGTTTATTCATGGATATTTAAATAGTAAAATGATGTAGGATAAAACACGATTCTTTAGGAGTATAGGACAAAATTAATACTTTAAGGTTTATCTCTCGGGAAGTGTTTCATAATATACTTGCTGAGATTGCTGATCTAAATTGGTGAACCAATGCGGGTTGAGTGGGAATTGAAGGAGAGAAAGGAAATGTTTAAGTTATTGTCGTGAGGAGATCCCAAGTTTTCACATTTTTCATTCATAAATTAATTACAGACTGTTTATGTTTATATCATTATCGTCGAAGATGATATTTTATTCCTGAATTTAGTAGCAAGTACATTTTTATTTGGACAACACTTTTAAGTAAACCTCTTTTTTATTCAGCATTCAGATGTCGAATTTTTTCGGTATGAGACACTACTTATGTAAATAAAAATACATTTCAACATGCTATATTAGAAGGAGGGAATGAAGAAATGTAAACAAATATAATAATCATCTTATACACATATTTTTTGTCATAATTTTTATAGGCGTACTTTTTCTTAAAATTCGAGCGATTTCATGTACACATCGCAATTATATAAACAGATAGATTAATCGAAGAGGTCGTAAAGAAATTTCTTTCCTGATAATGTCATGATTATCAACAAGTGTATTAACACAAAAGAGCTGTTAAGATTCTCTGATACTCTAATGCAAAATGATGCACTAAAAATAAAATCCAGTTAATCAAATTGTTTTCTATTTTTTGACACTTCTAATATCAATATTCATATTATACTCCAATTAATACTTAATAAACTTAGACAATTTTTCCATGTGGATTCTGAGTTGCCTTTGCTTTCAGACAGGATTTGTGCAATTAATTTCTTCTAACAGTACCTGTTCACGTAACTGTTATTCAAGACCGCCAACAGTTTTGCTGATTTTATTTCGCATCTTTGTTCCACTTTTAAGTAGTCACCGTGTTTCAAAATATTCCTTTTAAAAAATGCAGATTGTCTGAAATTGTGGATTAATCTAAGACACTTAATAATTGTTGACAATTTACCAATTAAGCACACTTCAATGTCTTGTCCACTAAATAGTAATTGGACTAACTAAGCTAAATTGAAATTCTACTTCAATTTATGGAATATTCATGCAATCAAAAATTTTATGTTTGCACAATTTAAGCGCAATTTATTGAGTCTGTGATCGCTATCATATTTGGAAATTCGATTTATTAAGTGACTGCTAATTCTCTGCAACGTATTATCTCCCTCGTTTTGACGGTTAAGTAAAGGCCATTACTTCTACAATCTTTAGAACTATATATAGCTTATCGAATCAGCAGCGTGTGCTGGTATTATATGCAAGGGGAGATGATTTATATTTTTTTTTTATTCTTCTCATTCTTTATATGGGTGCTGAAAATAAAATAATATAATTAATTTATGACTTAATGAATAATACTTGAGTAAGTTAAAGGAGATGACACTTTCTCAATTATATTGTTTTGGTCCCCCCTTCGTTCTTGTTCGTATACAATCTCTATGGACTGAGGTCATATCAGATCATTGAAGCCTTGACCAAGACAGTTTTGAACAATTCTAAAACTTCTATTTGATAAGAATCATGAACTTTACAAATGTTTTTCTCGAAAAGTGCTTTTTCGAATTTCCAGCTTAAAAAGTACTCCGTAAAAATATAAGTCGAACTTCTACATAATTCATAGAACCAAAATACAATGTGTTTCGCTTGACCCTGATTCGTTTCAGGTCAGTAGAAATAATTATGATGAAAAAATCCAACGAACTGTGATAAAAATCTATACATTTTTTCGAAATAATTTTTAACCTATATCCGAAAAAATTTGTTAAATCGTAAAACATTCTTAAAAAAACCAAACAATATTTGACTGTATAATGTAATCAAATATAATAATGAAATTACTATTCAAAGATGATTATTTTCACTTATTTTTTTGCCTGACTTTTCATTGAATGCAGTATGATTACTGCAAATTATGCTAATAGTTATTGACAGAGAATGATTTGTGAAAATTCTATTTTTAGTTCACGTGAGTTACATTCGTAGTGTTAATGAACTTAGTTGACTTTATGTATTATCAGGTAGTATCTTTAGTTTTGTTTAAAGTATTTCGAAAAAAGTTGTTATCAGGTTCAGAATGTTTTATTAAAGTTTTTTATCCTAATTAATATTGAAAGTTATTAAGTAAAATTTAATGTATGCGTGAGAATGATCGTGACACATTTATACATATATATACACGAGCGAACGCATGTTCATCCATTGCATACCTTTGTTGCGCACTTTTAAGGGGACGCGATGTGTGTTTAAATTTAAAACGAGTTGGTGACACGTGGTAAAAAATACGATGCAGCACGTGTCATAGAATGTATCCACTGCATCAGTAATATCAAAACTGGAAACCAGAATATCATCTCAATCATTTTCATCATATAACAAAATTTTAATGTAAATGACTGAAAAAATTCTAGTAAGTTTGATTAATTCCAAGTTCTAATGAAAGAATGAAAACATGAAGTCAATTAGAATTTCATAGTGATTTCGTAATGAATAAAGAACAGAAAAAAAATAATAAATACTGAGTTGGTTTATCTTAACTTATCTTAACTTTTCGGTGCGTCAAACGGTCAAACTGAGAAAAAAGTATACTCTTGATGGATTCAGTTTTCTGATAATGAGAAATATGAATTGACTGATTTAGCTAACACAAAATTGATTATGCTTGAAGTTAATTAAAAGAAATATATTTAGTATTATATGTACTAAAGGAGATTATATCAAACACCAATGATAGATATTTAGTTTGATTAACGTTACATGAGGGACTGTATGCACGCAGACAGGATGAGTTTAACCACAGGTGTCAAATATCATTCACATGCAGATGTGGTCGTCAGGAGAAATATCAAAAAAAAAAAAATAATTTTATGAATAAATTATACACTATCAACCTTTTACTGTCTTACATCAGCTTTGAATTTTGATAATATAAATACTTACAGATGAAATTCTGTGAATTCTTTTTCTTGAAAAAATTTCACTGACTGTCCCTAAATTTCCGCTCCTGACTACGTTAGAATTAACCAATTTAATACATGGGAAGAGGATGTCACGGGTTCGTAGATATTATCAAAGTTGAAAACATTCGTTTATGTGTAATGCGCATATACATATGTTGCATATGAAATGATTTGGAAATTACTTCCGCGCGTGGTCGGTAATTCACTTTTAATCACAGCCCTTCAAGTACATATATAATGTACTTGAATTATTTCTTGAATTCAAGAGCACATTCTGAGAAAAAGTGTCACTTACTCCTCTCGTGAAAAAATGTCTACATTTTTACATTTTTATAGGAATTGGTACTTTATTATCAAAAGAAAAATACATTTTAGAAGAAAATGAAACTAGAGATTCAAATTTCGAGAAATTCCGAATTATTGTTATGTTTTCGTAATAAAATATTTTTTATAATTTTAAGCTGAAAATCCCTTTTGCCTGTTATTTTTTTGAGAAACCCTTTGCTTACTTTTTTTCAAACCCCCTTTACCTGTCATTTATATCTTTTTCTTTGCGATTCACTTATTATTAATTATATTTTTTTATCATATATTTCACATATTTAACCCCTCGAAATTATATAATTGCGACCCCTCCTCGAATTTTTTCATTAATTTAATGAATTTATTTAGTTATTATAATTTTTGCGTTATCGATAGCCCTTTGCCTCCATCTGAATTTATTTAAAAATGGATTTAATTATTTCCTCCTTTAGCTAGATATATTTGTCTTTAAAGTTGTCCCAAGAAAGGACTGGCGCCCAAAAATTTCGATTGAATTACTTATTTCTTTTGGCTATTTAAATTATTTACTTGGTTAAATTTCTTGTGAGTTAGGGTTCTTTGTAGGCTACTTTAAACAAAACTACTAAATCTTATTATAAAGTAAAAAGTAGCGTTACAAGTTTTAATAGAAAAAAATGATACAGAAAAGTAATAAAAAATCAATTTTTTTATCTTTTAGAGGAGCTTTCCGGTTTCTAAAAGTAAATGCGCAACTATGGTTGTGGGAAACTAGAAGATTCACGGTGGCAAAAGTTTTTTCAAGTCTTGCTGCCTCTCATCCCGAAAAAATTGCATACATTTTCGAGGATCAAGAATGGACATATCAACAGGTATAAAAAATAAAATGATGTACATTCCCTATATATGAGACTATGATTATTGAAATAATTCGACTTTGGATACTTTCTAAAATTTTAATTTATTTTAGTTGGAGAATTTCAGCAACCGAATAGGACGCTTTTTTCGCCCAAAAAGAATAAATCGAGGTGACAGTATTGCATTGGTGATGGAAGGACGAGTTGAATATATTGGTACCTGGCTAGGCCTTAGCAAGGCTGGATATGTCACTGCCCTTGTAAATACAAATCTTCGAGGCGATGTTCTCATCCATAGTATTAATGCTGCCGAATGCAAGGCTATTATTTTCGGCTCGGAGCTGAAAGATGGCAAGTTAAAATTGAAATGCTTTATTCTATTTCTGGCAATCCCCCTGTACATCATTTTCAGAAGAAAGCAAAATTTCCTGCTTGTATTCTGTTTTTCAAAAATACTTTCTTCTAATTTGTAATCATAATTTTTAGCTATCAGTGAAATAAGAGATAAGCTCCCTGGTTTGGATCTATATCAGTGGTCTGATCGATCAGACACTTCTATCTTGGAAGGAGCCACAAATCTGAATTCTGCATTGGATGATGTGATGCCTGAACCCCTTCTGGTTGATATTGAATTAACTGGTCCTCGTGATAAGTTAATCTACATATACACTTCAGGAACAACTGGAATGCCCAAGGCTGCTGTTATCAGTAATCTGAGGTAACTGAATCGTATCAATTTTTCCCTATTTATCAAAACATCGACTCTTACGTATGTCTATAATCATCTTCGTAATTATCGGTAAACGTGATTATAACATCATTGGCTCATAGGTCACTTTCTTTTACTTTGACCCTGTGTTATATGATGTAAAATAAAAGCAATTCAAATCCTTTTGAACTGAAAAGAATTTAAAGTGCTGGATTTAAAAGCATCTAAATTAGGTTTCAAAAGTCATTTTGTTTAAAATAATCTTTTAACAAAAAAGAAACTAATGCATATGGAAATTTGGTTATTTGAATGCAAATCCAATGCAGCATAATTTTTGACGTTTTTTTGAGCTGGGGCTTATTTAAGCAGCATTAGTCTTTATTTAAAATCGATTCAAGGATAAAGGAAAATGTTAATAAAATATATTTTTAGGTTTATGTTAATGACGTGTGGCGTTTATTCAATGCTGGGTCTTCGATCGACTGATAGGCTTTACGATTCATTGCCTCTTTATCACACAGCCGGTGGGGTCGTAGGGGCAGGTCAGGCCCTTTTGAGAGGAATTACAGTCGTTCTTCGTAGACGATTCAGTGCTTCCAAATTCTGGTCCGACTGTGCTCATTATGAATGCACTGTAAGGTCATTTTTTCCCTTTCATAACATAATTCATTTTATAAAAGAAAAAAATCGTTGAATTTCAAAAGAGAAATTAGAATAATAATATTATATGTTTAGAAGTATTTTTTCACAAGTGATCTAATATTAATGATAATATTTATTTCAGGTAGGTCAATATATAGGTGAAATTTGTCGTTATCTATTGGCAGTGCCGCCAAGTTCTTATGATACATCTCATAAAATCAGATTACTTTTTGGCAATGGCCTGAGGCCTCAAATTTGGGAGCCTTTCGTCAAAAGATTTCGAGTGAAACAAATCGGCGAATTCTATGGAGCCACGGAAGGAAACTCTAATCTCGGTAATTAAATATTAAAACATAAAAATGAATAAATTCATCCTTGTTCATTAGGCTGAAGTTTCAGACGTTTATACTCAGACGAATTTTTTTTTTTCATCAGATGTCTCATCAGCAATTAAAAATATAGTTTGCAGAAACATTTCCTATACTTTCTGTTGCAATAAACAAATTATTGTAAATAAAAAAAATTTTTTAGTGAGAATATTTGAAGAAAAAAAAATTATAGACGTCTGAAACTTCAGCCCAATTCCTTGTTCGTTTTTTTCTTAATTATCAATTTTAATCATTGTATTTTAGTTAACATCGACAACAGAGTTGGGTCTGTGGGATTTGTTCCAAAATACGCGGGTGCCTTGTATCCTGTTGCATTGTTAAGAGTCGATGAAGAAACTGGAGAGCCAATCAGAGGTCCAGATGGATTTTGCATTCCATGCAAACCTGGTAGCAATTTCGAAGAATATTCATTTTATGTTGAAGTTCTTTTCTTAGTTCATAATTTTCTTAGTACTCAAAGAAAACTTTTTTCAGGTGAGCCTGGTGTCTTCGTTGGCAAAATCAATCCAAAAATAGCAATAAATGACTTCAGTGGTTATGCCGATAAAAAAGCTTCCGAAAAGAAGATAATTCGAGATGTTTTCAAGAAAGGAGATCAAGTATTTAATTCTGGTTAGTATACAAGATTATACAATTAGTAATTGTAAAGTAAATAGACAATTTTTTTAATCAAATAGAATAGTAATATATAAATATATTTTACATAGGGGATATACTAGTGATGGATGAATACGGATATTTTTACTTCAAAGATAGGACTGGAGACACGTTTAGGTGAGGAATAAGAATTTTATTCTATTGCTTTAAACATGTTGTTCAGTTCACGATTTGCATTAATAAATTTAATTTTTACTAAAGATGGCGAGGTGAAAATGTATCAACAGCAGAAGTCGAGGCAGTCATCAGTAATGTAATTAATTTGAAGGATGCAGTAGTTTACGGTGTTGAGGTAATTAGTTTAATCAAATTAAATTCATTTTTTAATTATTATACATATTAAACTAAAATAATTGCATTTTTATTACTACATTTCTAATGTGTAATAATAATGATGATGATGATGATAATAATAATAATAATAATAATAATAATAATAATAATAATAATAATAATAATAATAATAATAATAATAATAATA
>JAUESH010000043.1:6373092-6391468 GCA_032275165.1 Synergus magnus
ATCTATTCAATTTTCTGATAATTTCAGAATCCTTCGAGCGACTGGACAGTCGTCTAAATTCCCTGGAACAGCAAGTAAAATCGAAACTAAAAGAACAAGGTTTTCCAGATTCTCAAATTCGTGTCGAATATTTTTTGCATTTGCGATACGAGGGTACTGACTGTGCCCTTATGGTCACACCAAATTTGAAAACAGATGCTCAACTTGAAACTACAGAACACGGGGATTTTTTGACACCATTTATGCAACGGTAATTATTAAAAATAAATTTATGTAGGCCAAGTTTATTAATATTTTCATTGAAAGGTACCAAAACGAGTTCGGTTTCACAATGCCCAAGAGGAGGATTTTTGTAAACGATGTCAGAGTCCGAGGAATTGGAAAATCGGATATATTTGAAGAACCCACTCTACCTGTTTCTCAAAAACCACCTAAAGTAGAAAAAGTAAGTCACAAGTTTTTTTCTTATAATAATAAGAAAAATAATTAAAATTTTCCTCTATAGGTGACTAAAACCTATTTTGAAAGTGGGTACCATGATACTGAGGTGTACCAATTAGAAACTTTATCGCCTGGTCATGTGATATCTGGACCAGCAATAATTATGGACAGTTTAAGTACGCTTTTGATTGAACCTGATTGTACTGCTTTCATTACTTCTCGTGGTGATGTAAGAATCACAATTGGTCAAGGCCTTAGAACGAAGATCACTAAAGAATTGGATGCTATTCATCTGAGCATTTTCTCTCATCGTTTTATGAGCATTGCCGAGCAGATGGGAAGGTAAAATATAAAATATAAAAAATACCAAAAGGATTCTGAATTTGAAAACTCTCAAATGGACATCATTCTCAAGTCAAAGCCTTTAAAGCTCTGGAAAACTGGGGAATGATGCCGATTAAATATACCGCTAATATCTACAGAGGGAGATAAATATTAAAATGGCTACTTGTCTAATATTTTTTAGGATTTTGCAGAGGACATCAATATCTACGAATATTAAGGAAAGACTGGATTTCTCATGTGCCATTTTCGGACCAGATGGTGGTTTGGTATCAAATGCTCCTCATATTCCTGTGCACTTGGGTGCAATGCAGGAAACAGTACAGTATCAAATTAAAGCATTGAATGGTGTTTTTACTCCAGGAGATGTAATCTTAGCTAATCATCCATCAGCTGGAGGTTCACATCTCCCTGATCTTACTGTGATTACTCCAGTATTTTATAGGTAAATTTATTAATAATAGTTACTCTTTTTATACAGTTGGATTATTTATCAAATAGTTTTAGAATCTGCAATAAATTAATAATAATTATAATTAAAAATTCAGAGACGTACCAAAGCCAGTATTCTTCGTAGCTAGCCGGGGTCATCATGCAGATATTGGCGGGATCACTCCTGGATCCATGCCTCCACATTCTACCAAATTGGACCAGGTAATAATGATTTCAGTAATAAATTTATGGGAAATTGAATTCAAATTGGATCGTGTGGCCACCCTGTATACATATATATAATTATTTTGATTCAATGATCGTTATAATTTTATACTTATTTTTTAATTTATTAGGAAGGTGCCGCTTTCAAGAGTTTTCTTTTGGTCCACAAAGGAGTTTTCCGAGAAAAGGAATTAACTGAAGGTCTCTTAGCCCCAGGAAAAATTCCAGGTAGTTCTGGTACCAGGAACTTGGCGGACAACCTCAGCGATTTGAAAGCCCAAATTGCAGCCAATCATAAGGTAGATTTGAAATAATTAATTTCGTTTAAGACATAAATTATCACCAGAATCGTTTCGTATTTATATTTATATTTTTCAAAATTATGTTTACGCATTAGGGATCGAGTTTAGTGATAGAACTCATAGATGTTTATGAACTGGAAGTAGTTCAAGCATACATGGGTCATATTCAACATAATGCTGAGGTAGCTGTTCGAGAAATGTTAAAAGTTGTAGGGAAAAAAATGTTTGATTCAACTGGCTCCACCAGTATCAATGCTGTTGATTATCTTGATGATGGGAGTCCAATAAAAATGTGTCTGGAGATTGATGTTCAAAAGGGAGAAGCTGTCTGTGATTTTTCGTAAGTTTGTACTTACATTAAAAGTATAGATTCTTGTCTTATTATTAATTTGCTTTTTCTTTTATTTTTTAATAGTGGAACTGGCTACGAAGTTTGGGGTAACTGGAATGCACCTCGTGCCATTACAATATCAGCTTTAATTTACTGCCTCCGTTGCATTGTGGGAAGAGATATTCCCTTAAATCAAGTAATTATATAGAACCATATTAATCTTTATGTAAAAAAAAATAACTCACAATTCTAATTTTTTTCATAAATTGATAGTTCTGTGTTTCTATAATCTGTATTATTTTTTCAGGGATGCTTAAAGCCGATTAAAATTATTATCCCCAAAGGATCTCTGCTTGATCCATCCGATGAAGCTGCTGTAGTTGGAGGAAATGTACTAACTTCACAGCGAATTGTTGATGTTGTTTTTCAAGCCTTTGGAACTTGTGCAGCTTCACAGGGTTGCATGAACAATATAACATTGGGAACAGAAGAATGGGGCTATTATGAAACTGTTGCTGGCGGAAGTGGTGCTGTAAGTTCACTTATAATAATTATTTTGTTTCATGTCAATAAAGAAAGAGTGATATTAAAGCAGTAATAAATAAAAAAATAAAATAAAAATACATTTATGCTTTAACTATCGAACGCCAAATTTGAATTAAACGCCAATTCCGACGAGCAATATTAAATTCAATTTAACTGAAACGAAAATTAAATTAAATTCCTAGCGTGGAAAATTTGCCCCAGATATATGCATATTTCTTCAGTATAAATCACGGGGACCGCGAGTTACGCTGAAAAGCGTTCAGGGAATAATAATATTTGCCACTCTTTGTAGTTCGCTGTTAATTTTGAATGTTCTCCTATATTACATTTGTGACTTACGCGCCATTGGTATAATGCACTAAAATGAATCATAACTTTGCTTGTATCATTGATGAACCTTTTAGGGGCCAACTTGGAATGGTCGAGGTGGAATTCACACGCACATGACCAATACGAGAATTACAGATCCCGAAATTCTGGAATTACGTTATCCAGCGGTACTGATGAAATTTTCCCTCAGGACTGGAAGTGGGGGTCGTGGGGCTTTTTCTGGCGGAGATGGTGTTATACGGCAAATGATATTCAGGTTTGTTTTATTTATTAATTTATTATACTTAAAATATTTTTTTTACTACAAATAAATGAGCCACATGTTAGTATTCCATGTTAATCAACAGAAAATATATTACTTTAGAGCATCAATGACTCTTTCTGTCTTAACTGAAAGGAGAGTACACAATCCACCAGGTTTTAAAGGTGGTTTGCCTGGAGCTCGTGGTAAAAATACATTAATTAAAAAGAATGGAAGAGTTATTAATTTAGGAGGAAAAACTGCTGTGCCTGTCATTGCCGGGGTGAGTAAATGCGTTTTAATTACGTTTATAGATATATTTCATTATTTAATTAAGTTTCTACTTTCTCATCGGGAAAATTACTGTATGGAAAGTTCTAGTTTTGCAAAATCAATGCGTTTTTTACGCAGTGTCCGAAAGTTGGGTAAAAGGTATTGATTTTTATGGTAATTAAAAAAAATAAAACGTTTTCAATGTATAATGTATGTGATATTTTTATGCCAATGCAATAGAGACCTACACAAAAAGTATTTATATCTAAAAAACGAGTTATATCCACAGAAGAGAAAAAAGAATTTACCTTTTTTTTATTCGATTTGCCGGGTATTGTCAAAGAGCTTTTGTCGAATGAAATTGAATATGTAAAACTTTTATTCTTGTTTCTCTAATTAGTGGAATGTTTGCAACCAAGTCCGAAATTTTACAATACGTTTATTACAACATGCTTTTTTATAGAAAAAAATAATAGACATTTATTCAGTTGTGCAAAATTGATTTTCTGAGCGATTTATGGAAAGCCAAATTCGTAATGTGAGTATCTAAAAAAAATATATCTTTGAATTATATTCCTTTTTCCTTTCGAAAGTTCGTGATGGCTTTGGTCATGTAAGAGAAAAGTACAGAGAGACAAAGGAATAGGGTAAAAGATTCGACATTTTATGTGACCTCATAAAGATTTTATCTTTCTTGATGGAACCCAGTTTTTTCTTATTCTCACTCATGATGTTATTCTCGAAGTCTGACATTTTGTACTTCTGTGCAAGCCAAGCAAAAGAAAAAGATATATCAACACGATCTGCAATAACTTTGCTCATTTCAAAAGTGAAAACTACTGGCATGATACATATTCTGGCTCCATAAAATGCAAATAGAAATTTTAAATTCTGCATCAGTGACATGCAAAAGGTAGACGGGTGCCTTTTAACTTCATTAGCATATTGAAGAAATATTAAAAACTGTTTATGTTTTAAATTTGAATTTAGAATATTTTAATTGCAAATTGACCCAATTATTTAATATTTTTTATTTCCTACCTCATTTCGCTCTTTTATGAAACTCAGAAGAAGAATGTATTCTTTTGCAGGATATTTTTATTCTCGAAACACCTGGAGGAGGGGGCTATGGTATTTCAGGGCAAAATATTCCACACTCTGAGAAAACACAGAAAAGCTTTCTCGAGCGGGGAAGCGTCTATGAGTTCAGAAAAGCACAAGAATCTGTTTAAGAGAATTTTTGAACTTTATTCTCTTTGCAAATATTGTTAGAATTATTTTTATACTCTTCTATAAATCAAGATTTATTAAAAATTGATACAAAAAATTGTTCTATAATTTATTTTCCACATGAGCAATTTAATTTAAGATCATCTTGTGATATAATTTGATATGTAGTATGAAAAAGAAATGCCTGACAAGAATTTGTCAGATAACTTTGACAGAGTTATAGGAAACATCAGATGCTGGTGACAAATATTTACAGATCATTAGGCATGTTCATCAGTTACTGGTAATTTGAAACATTGATCGCATTCGATCAGAAGAACGAATTAAATCTAGTGCGGTTAATTTACCTCGATTTGTTCACTCGCTCCATTTGCGTCAGATGCAAGATGGCCGCTGTTTCATTTCCGCTCCAAGTAATTATTGTTGCTTTTAACGAACCTGCCTGGACGAGATTTTCAATTGCTTTAAGCTAATAACCGTCCCATAATTATGGATTTGATCAAGATGTTTAATTGAAATCCAGAGTAATTTCTGCCGAACGACAAAATCATTGAAGATTGATATTAGGCCTCAACATAGTCTACTACTATGACTGATTTGCGAACTAAAATCATCACAAGCATCACGAAGTTACTCCACTGAAAAATTTAGAGGGCCTTAGTTATTTAAATTTAGAGACCTTTAGTTTAAAATTTTTCAAACATATAAATGTTCGAAATGTACAATTCATTTTAAAAAGTCATTAAATGTGTCTGTAATATTTTAGAATTTAATATTATTCCATAAATATTTATAACTTTTTAAAAGCTCATGACGATGCATTGGTTCTGCAATTCAAATTTATCAAGATTACATAGAAAATATTCAATATGGAACAATTAGTGAAACGGACGAACTATTTCCTCAATTTAGTATTTAAACTGTTGAAAATTGACTAAGATTTGGAAGCATTGCAAATTTTACAACTATAGGAATTTAATTAAACTTCAAACCAATTAAAGAATTTTTTCTCAATTATTAATTAGTCCATTTTATTGTTCTTAATTTTGCAATTAAAAGGATTTGAAGAAAAATAATTTTAAAGAATTGCTGTAATTATAAATTCATGTTCAACTGAATCTTGAATATTGATAAAAAGATTTGCATTTTATCTTTAATAATATACGGAAAAGATTTCCACTCGTTCTTTTATTAAATTTTTTGTAAGGTTAACAAAAACGCTAAGCATCCTGGGAGAAATTAGTGGATAAAGTGTACATTGGAATTTCGATGGTGGATCAAGATTCATCTGCAATCAACCCTGTTGAATGAACTACTAACGTTATTAAAAATACGTGACGTGAAAATTCTACTACCTCTCTTTTTGACCTTTGTACGTCATTTTCAGCAAGTGTAAAGTGTAAGTGAAACAAGTTCTGCCTGATTGAAAGAAGTGCAGAATCGCCATAGAATCACGCTTCTATTATATGAGCGCGCCATTTCATTGATTAGTTTCGCTCTTTTAAATTGTGCAAACTTTTCAAATAAAAAAGTTGCATTTATGACACAAAGGGAATTTTTTTCTGAACGCGTTTCCACTTTTGCAACAAAATTTATGGAGAAAGAAAGTAATAAAATTTCGTGAAATGTTTTTATATTTGATTAATTAGTCAATTTACGCAGCTATTTACGCTTTAAAAATTAAAGCATAAATGGCTGCGCATTTATCTAGAAATATATATTTCTTTATGATCTGTGAATCTAAAAACTAGTTTGCTTTGCAACTCCAAACAAGTATGTCATACAAATTTTTACCATCATGTTAATACGTCATTTTTACATCATGTGTCATGAAGAACTTATTTGATCAATTGGGAACATATTTTCTTGCCCAACAATAATCACTCGTCGCTATTTCAAGTTTGGATATCAAAGTCGATCATATGAAAAATATTTTTCTTTCTAGCATCAATGGATAGTTTGAAAATTTATAAGTATTTGAACAATGAAAAAATGCTAGAATTATAATAATCTGAAAGAGCGTTTCTTTCCTATTTATTATAATTAATATATATATTTCTTCGCATTTTAATTTGAAAACTGATGTAAAAAAAATTCAAGCAGTTACGTTCATGATCGATATTTCGTCAATGTTTGCAGTTACTTCCAGTTCAACTCATTGACTAGCACCTGTGTCAATTTAAACCCACACAACATATAAAAAGATTTTGCATCTACGAATTTTGATAGTTTTCAACGGCCAGCAATACAGTTCGAAATTTTGTGAGCATCGGTGAATTAAAAAATGAGAGTTTTTCTTTTTGCGTTTGCTTTGTCGAGCGTCGCTATTTTATCAATTCTTGCGAAGCCAGTTTTTAACGATGAGGATTCAGAAGAAGGAAATATAATGTTTCAACTCGATAGTGATTTCAACGGTTTGGAAAAGGAGAATTCAGAAATTAACGAAGAAAATACTTTTTCAATAAGGACAAATTATAATCGCCGAAAACGAGAGGTGCAAGTTATGGACGACACCAATAAGTCAAATACTCAAAAGGGAATTCCTATCTTTAATGAGACTCCGAATATCCAGAATGAAAAGTCGGATTTAGACTTGATTCAAAATAACAAGTTGAGTTCTTCAGGAAACACAAATCAGCTTTCCCAAACAGGATTCCCAACCTTCCAAGGAATTCCGAACTTTTCCGGTATTCAAAATATTCCCAAAATTCCAAATATTCCAAATATCCTGAATTCCGAAAATAAACAGTCTGGTTCCTCTGCATCCCTCAATTTCCCAAATATACTTTCTAATCTTCCCACAGTACCACAGTTTCAAAGTAGAATCGATGTTCCGATGAATTCGAACCTTCAAAATGTAATCCCAAATTTTTACGGTAATCAAAATCAACAGAGTGGAATACCAAATCTTCTGAATGGAATACCAAATCTTCAGAATGGTATACAAAACTTACAGAATGGAATACCAAATCTACAAAGTGGAATATCAGATTTGCAGAATAGACTATCAAATTATTTTAATCCTAATTCTCAGTTTGGAATTCCTCAATTTTCTGTAAATTCAAACAACCAGAATGGATTACCAAATTTTTCACTGGATTCTAATTCTCCAAGTGGATTTCCGAAATTTACAGTGAATGGATTACCGAACTTATCCTTTGGCCTTGATCCTCAGAAAGGAATGCAAAATTTCAACTTATCAGAATTGGAAGCGATGTACAACAAATTCAAAACGGAAGCTGAAAATAATAAAAATAATAATATATTGCAAGAAATGCTAAAAAACTTTGATCGTTTCATGAAAGGTGTTCGAGACTTTTTTGGAAATATGACTGGAGGACTAACAACTCGTGTCACGGACGACATTAATAAATTTTTTTTAAATGGATTTCCTTTTGGGAATAGGAATTAGAGGTAAGATTTTTAATTTCTTATAAAATTATTATTAATTGATATTTTTGAAAATTAACAATGAAGAATAACAAATTTGTAGCCTTTAAATATTTCCTTTTTGCAAGCATAAATTAAGAACTTGAATTTGATATATTTATTAATCAATTACAGAGAGAAAGGAGAAGCAATGAAAATTACGAACAATTTTTTTGTTTATATTTCAAGAAGTCCTTAGATGCCAGAGGATCGACAGCACTTGTTTTGTTCTAAAAGAGCATTTTATTTACGATTTTAGTGTGTAGAAAATAAAGAGTTTGTAGATAGTTACAAGTAAATTGACTGATTATTTCATTTTAAAAAATTCCCGACCAAGAAGCATAATCCTGCATAGTGTGATTTTTTTTCTATATCTCAATGTTGCTAATTAATTATTATTTTGCTGCTCTTGAACATCACTTTAGAAATGAATTTTTCACTTATTGCATAATCTTTTTATTCAAATCCTTCATATTTTGATTATTGTACTTTTCTTATGTTGATTGTTTTCGCATTGGATATTTTGGATATGATATGGGTATCATAATTGGAGGTTGAATCATTGGTGGTGGAATAATTGGTGCTGGAACAATTGGTAATGGAAATATATCCACTATAGGTAGGAATGATGGCCCCCATGGTGGCATTATTTGTACATATATTTGTTGCAGTTGTGGTGCAATAGATTGACAATCCATCTCAGATAGCATATCTACTAATGTTTCAAATAGACTGTTATTAAATATTTGTGAACAATCTATAGGCTGCATACCTAAGGATTCCAACATATTTGCTAAACAATCACAAAGCCTTCCAGTTGCTGAATTATTTATTGAAGGGTTTCCATTTACAGCTGTTGTTGATGTAGATTTCGTTGTTGTTAAAGACGTAGGTTTCTTCGTTGTAATTTCTATACAGTTTGGTGTTGTGCTTTGGGGAGAACTCGGTGTTGTATTTTTTGAAGAATCCCCTAATCTAGAATTAGAAGGTCTATCAATATGACCAGGACTTCCTTTTGGGTGGAATTTGAAACTATCCAATCCTTCAATAATGAGAGTTCCACCATCACGAGACTTTCTCTTCTCTGGATGACAATTTTCCACACACTTGGTACTTGATCTCATTTTTAATTCTTTACTTTCTTTATTAATGTTCTCGAGATCATTTTCAGGTTCCCTTTTCTTTGGAGTTACTTCGTTATTAAAATCCTCTACCGAAATGTCGTGAAACAGGTCATCGAACCTCTTGACTCTATGAGTTAGCGATTTTGTCTGCACTTTTGAGAAATATAACACAAGTAGAATTATAATAATTTGGTAGAATTTTTGCATCTTGTTCGACACTCGTTAAACGAATAGCTCTACTACAATTCTCTTGCTTTTGATTTCTTATTAGTATTTTAGTAGCACTGTAAATCATTCTGGTCGTTCGAGTCAATTTTATGACGCAAGATTGAGTTCTAAAGTGATTGCTTTTATCAGATTTAGTTGATACATTTTCATGCTTCAGGAACTAAAATTTCATATAATGAATAAGAAAATCATAATTATTTTGAATAACATTTTTTCAATTCAATGAATTCAAACATTTTTTAGACGAAATTAAGTTTTCATTACCTAATTTGCAAAGTCTGTGTATTTCCTGTAAAGTTCCTATACGAACGCTGATGTATTAATAGGAACATAAAATGCTTATATGTTGTGGATTTATGGGTGTATGGGTTTATGGGTGGCATGTCGGGCTGCCATAGCTACTGTGTGTTCCTTGTCATATATTCTATCTGATTTTGAAGTATATTTCCACCGTTCGAAAGCTAAAGTATTATCTTTGGTACTTTGAAGTCCATTTTCTGGTCTAATTGGAAGACTGGTTGGAGGTCTATTTGAAGGATTGGTGGGTATCCTCTCCGTAGACGAAGCACTGATTGGAGGTTTAATTTTATCTGGTCTCCAGTTATCATTGTCACAGCTTATAACTTTATCAGGTGGTACTTCTCCTCCAAATAGCCCTTCTCCTTTTGATGGAAAAAATTGAAAGCGTCTTATTCCATTAATAATCAATGTTCCACCATTTTTCTTTCCTCTTTCATTGAATCGAAGCTGTTGTTCATTCACTCGTTTCAATTTGTGCCTCATGAGGGCTCGATAATAATTAATATTCTTCACTTGATCAAGCGTTTCTTTATTAGAATCACCTACAATTTCTTCGGGCTCGTCATAATCACTTCTTTTGGTTTTGTGATTTTCTTTTGATTCTACTAACACAGTAATACATACTTGAAATAAGTAAACTATAATTCCGAGAATGATGATTTGGAAATATTTCGACATTCTGTGTAACAGTTAATAGACTTATAAGCTTCTAATATTTATCTGGCTTTGGATTTTCCACTAATTCCTTGTTGCAAGAAGTAGTGTAAATCATATTGGTCGTTGATGTCAGTTATATGCCAGAAGATTAAATTCCAAAATAGATTTACAATGAACGTAAATAAGAAGAGAGAATTGTGGTCTTACGAAAGGAAATCAATAGACATTTTATAGCCATTGGCGTTATTTGATAAGGTCTTTTTGTTGCTAAAAGAGACTGTAGAATGATACTTAATCTCCAAACGAATTCTCAGAAGAATTTTTTAATATTATCACACGACATCGCTATTGAAAAATCAGGAACGTTTACAATCTTGTCATGGTTAGAAATGCTTTTAAAGCGAGAAGGGTTTCTTTGACGAGGGCTTGTTCAAATTCAAGATAACTTGAAAGTAAAAGAGTTTGAGAGAATGTTTGCAGAAGGAATGGTGGCGTCCCAGAAGGGAGTGACATCCAGGGTGCTGGGTGCCTGCTGACAGGGTTGGTTGATTATTACGAGCCTCTAGGGTGACACAAAAGCGTCGTCGGAAGACCACAGAAAGAAAAAGGAAAGAAAAGTCAAACCAGCCTTGGGTGAGGAAAAAGGATAAAATATAAGAGTCTGGCTAAAACATTTCTTTTTTCATGGTACATGTTTTGTTACTTTTACATTATCTTGGGAAATATGAAGGGAAATAAAAAATTTGAAACTAAATCCGTTTAAATCTTTTCACCAAAGGCCCATTAGCTTTGTGATCTATATAATCTTTGTACGAGAGAATAAAAATTATTCTCTTTAATTTCAGGATAGAGGTACCTGTAGAATATATTTTTTACATTAATATAAAGATTGATATTATTCTAAAATTGACGAAAGATGAAAATCCTATTATTAGATTTGTTTGCCTTCGAGCAACGAGGCAAATGTTATATTGAGAAGAAAATTTCGATAAAGAGTTTATGAGGTCACAGAATTGCCGCTAGGCAATGCTTCGTTCGTAATTATGTTTTCAAGATTGCAATCTTTCTTCGATTTTAGTATATAACAGAGCGATATATCAAAATGTATTTAAATTTAATTTCGCATTAAATCTTCAATCCCAGTCTGAAATATAAAAATAAGCATAAAGCATATTTCTGTTGAAGAAAGCTTGCAGTATTGAACAACAAAGGGGTGGAATTTGTACATCCAAACCTTCCTAACCGGAACCATAACATAAATCGTTCGTACATGCATCCCAGATCTATAGAATATACGCGACGTAGCCAATATCTATATATATCAATCTACACATAAAATAGAACTCGCATACATGTATCCATTTTGTCTTCAAATTCTGTTTGCAGAAAACAGGCTCCATTGTAGAAGTAAACCAGTAGTGAGTTTTACGCTTCTCTTCGGCATAAATCGACTTTAGGATGCTGTATAAGAACGACTATGTGAAAGCAATTTTTTCCGCTCTGTTATTCGAGTAAAAAGAAATATCACTACTGCGTTTTCTGCCCGTAATTCGAGACAAATAAAATTTTTACTGAGTAGCAAATCCGGGGAAAATGTGGACAGAAGAGCTTTTATTATACTACATTATTGTTACCTTTATATCAAAGTTTATTTACTTGAAAGTAGTTTTATTAAAACATATATCATTTACAGCCATTTCTTCACTTTATAGAATTACAGCAGAGAACAAATTCAAATTGATAATGAAAGCAAGGGGGGCAAAATATAGAATATTGTTTTACAGAAACTGGATAAATTCAAATCATTTTCAACAATGGATGACCCGCAGAAACAATTTATGTTTATAAATAATTGTTAAATTGCACGTATTTATATACGTGCTCATCATTTGCTTTGTTCTGCTGGTTCTGCTACAAATTGAAACATAGTTAGTCTAATGAATATATTAATTACAATGTAAAAGTATCTCTTGGATATCAGTTACGAATTCGTGCAATAATCGAGTTACAATTTTTAAAGTTATTTCAGAACTGAAGTTTACAACCTGAGACGATAGAAAAATAAATACTAACGGAAGTGTAAAATCTCAAATCGATCTACCGCATAAATCGTATTTTCGTTCGACACGAAATTCTGCATGAACGTAAATTTTCGCGAAGAATGTATATATGTATACGTTCATCGTGCATATGGAAGTTATAGTGACATGAGTGCACGTTCATAAGTTGTGGGTGTATCATTATACAAGTATAGGTATATGTACGCATGCCGGATGTGGTAATCCTTGAATCGATTTCGCATATAAATTCCACTCCGATTCCTTGCAAAAGGAAGCATACACATCGAGTGTTATAGCTATACCTATAATATACTGGTAATCTATGCAAGCACGTTATTCTGATAAATGGCTCAAACCCTGTATCTATTTTTCGTTTCAGCCATAACTGGCTTATTCGAAAACCTTTCGACTTATTGAAGCTGTCTTTCATCATCATGTGAATTTCACTCTATTTACTGAAAAATCTCGTAATTATTGTACATAATACACATTAATTTCACTAATTATGGTAAATGAAAAATTAATTATTAGCGGTTCTGTCAGCGCCTCCTATCCTATTTTATATCAAGTAATAGATCCTCTCTAAAAAAAGTGGTGTAACGAAAGGTCTCGAAAATCTCGCAAACATTGTTATTGCAAACCTGATTGGCTTTTGAAAGACTTGAAGTTGTAAGAAGAAAAACAAAATAATCGTGCCCGTGTTAGTTTGCTAGTTCCTTAAAATTTTGACGAAAACCTTAGAAATCCTTTAAAATTTGTTGAAATTGCTTAAAATTCCTAGAAACCTCTTAAAATTCCTCAAAATTTCACAACATTTAAGATTCCTTAAAACTCTACCAAATCTTTAAAAAAATTTTTAATTCTTTTGAATTTTGTAAAAATCACTTGAATATCGTCAAAGTCTCTTAAAATTCCTCGAAACCTCTTGAAATTCCTCTCTAAAAAAAAGTGGTGTAATGAAATGTCTCAAAAATGGCTTTTGAATGACTTGAAGTTGTAAGAAAGAAGTAAAATAATCGCGCGCGTGTTGGTTTGCTAGTGTAATTAAGAAGTGATAATATTTGTTTAGTCTCATTCATAGGGAATTTGATATTTGTACAAAAAATTGAAGGTCACATGCCAATGCCTGTTGGTTATTCGTTATATGGAGAATTGACAGGATTTCGAGTACTCCCCAAATGAACGATTATGTCGTTATCGACAATTACGCGCAGTTTTATTCGACGAATAAAGTCAATTAACAGAAATTTGGGTCAAAGATGCGAGCCAAATAAAAAGAAACAAATATCAAAGATATCGAAAATGTGTTTTAACCTCTCCGGGTATAATAAATACGGTCTTTATTCTGATGATATTCTACACCCTGGTGATCCAGATGTGATTGAAGCAGTAAGGCGATTGCCAAAAGATGTCCATGATGCCAGAAACTACAGGTAGCAAGATTAAATTTATTAAAATAACGTATATAATAAAATATTTAAATCAGAGGAATACGAGCAATGCATCTTTATCTCTTGAGAACACATCTGCCAAAAGAAAAGTGGATTACTTATGAACAAGATTTAGAATATCGATATCTGCAGCCATACATCGATGAAATTCAAGCTGAACGACGAGAGATCGAAGAATTCGGATGCACAAATTATAGAGCGGATGTTCATTAAGTTTGAACTATTACGATCCTCAAATTGAGCAATACGGGAAGAGATTACCAAATTAATTATCCATAAATCAACTGCAGGCTAGCATATTGTCCTATCGTCGTGCACAGATTTGACAAGTAAAACCACGTTTCAGAGACTTCAATCACTAAAGAATTTTTTGTAATTAAATTTATGCTAAATTCTAGATAAATTGACATTAATTCGAAATAAAGTAATTCTTTATGTTAAAGTAATTAGAAGTAAAAAACATAAACTTGAATCGAAAAAGTGTCGTAAATTTTCCCTCTTCTCAATGTGTAAGTACTTATTTTTAAAAAGTATTTTTTTAAAGGTATAGTAAAAATGTTTCGTTTAATAAGATCTTTTTGGGTTATATATGTAAGTCTCTTTTAGAAAACTAAGTAGACTTTTCAATTTAAAGTGTGAGTGGAGGTAGTAGTGTCACTTGTCGAAGAGTGAACTTGTGAAGTATACTTATGTTCTGAAACGCAAAAAGAACGAATTACTCTTAATTCTGCTCTGTGAACGTAATTACGCTCTTCGAAATTTTCGAATCCACATAAAATTAAAAAATCTAAGTAATATAATTTGTCCAGGTTTAATATTTTAATGAGAACAAAAATTATTAAGAAAAGAAATATCAATGTTTCTTTTGATAACAAAAAATACAATTTTGCTTCAACTCTATTTAATTGAATTAAATTTTGACGAATGAGAAACACTAAAAGAACAATAAATATGATACTTGCAACGAGTTAGTTTATGAAGAGTCCGGAGCTTCAACTGGGAACAGTTAGGCTCTTCGCATAAATAAACTGACGCACACATTGAGTGCCTTACATGTTAAACGTTTAATTAAGTATGCTGCCTGCATAGCAGTCCTGTACTTCACGTTTAATGGCTTAACCAACTCGAAAGCTTTATGGAAGTTTCAAGATAATCGTGAAAAATCTCGTCTTTGTTACTTGGGTTTATGAGATTTAAAGAAAAAAAGGTGTCTAAAAAGCTTTCTTAACTTTGTTTGAACCTGCCGATAACGAGCAAGGAGCGAAAAGCTGCTTAAGGGAAACGAGGATACATACACGGGTAAAAATACATAAAAAGTTGGCTGCATCTTCAAACTTTTCAACAATCTATTTTTTATTTAGATTTTCATCCATACTATGAAAATCTGGGTTTAAACTTAAAAAACGTTGCAGTTTTTTAAGTGCTTCCTACGCGGGAATATTTCTAAGTAGAAAATTCATTTTTAGTCAGCCATACAACAGTCTGAAATTGGAGGATTGAAACTTATAATCCATAGAACTTAATTTTCGAAACATGAATATATTATATAATATCTACCCAAATTCTATGAAGTTTCAATCTGCTAAATTGAAGGTAAAATAAGGTACGTAGTTTCGCAAAGTTTATAGAAATTTTCAAAATCAAGTTGTGAAACTCTGTTCTGACATTAACTCTTCATAATTTTGCAATGCATTTAAAATTAAAAAAAATTCAACATTAAGTTTTTTGTAAAGAATTATTAAAAGTATCCAATATTACGCTAACTATAGATTTAAAGTAGAAGTTTGATTTTAAAATTATGGTAGACAGATAGTCTTGAAATTCTGACCCTCCAGATCTTGAAAGAACGTTGCCAATTGTTAATTGGCTCATCAGTGTAAAACTTTATCTTAGAAAATCTCTGGGGAGGAATATTCTCAGGTGGTTATTTTAATAGGTCACGCTTTTTGCGGATCCTCGTGAGATCGACAGTCTGAGAATACTAACCGTTTTTTACTTCCAATGTAAAATTTGGTCTTTGATCTTTCTCCCTGAGGCGTTGAACTTGTTGAAAGATCAATAAAGAAAATAAATTACTGTTTTCAATAATGCAATAAAAATAGAAAAAAAGAGTCATATAATTTAGTACATAATTCATCAATGATTCATTTTCTTTTCTTTGAGTCTCTTTGAAGATTGATTTAGGAGAACCCGAACTTGTTTGAAACTTGGCGTGCAAATTCATTTAAAGCAATCGCTGTTCAAAATGGCCTCTAGGGCTCATTGGCAGTGTACGAAGTTGAACTTCTATGACAGTGAATTCATTTGAATAACTAGATTTTCTCTGTGAAAGGATTTGTGCGCACGAAATTTAAAGTAATGAAGCTGAAAGAACAGATTATACATTTCATCTTTCGTTTGATAAAATAAAATAGCTGTCTATTGAAAATTCTAGTAAACTTATAAGTATACTCCCAGAAAATCTGAAGTTATCGTTTTGATCTACAACGGTATTCATGTGATACCAAAAGTTGTATCAATATTAGAGAACAAAAGACTGCTACATTATTGGATTATTTTTTTGTATTTCATAACAAAAAAGCTTTTCAAAATTTACTTTATAATCGTAAACTTTAGTAAAGAAACTATTGTCTATGAGCTCAACAATTAATAAATTATCTTTTCGATAAGCTGAAGAAACTTTAAACCGATTTTGCACCTCTTCGTTCATATCAACTTCTTAAAATATGCAGAACGCATCTGTTCTGCAAAGTTCGAAGAAAGAGTAAAAGGTATGCTTTTACAGAGTAAAAAATTTTTAAAGGAGAGCAATATACGGATTATTGAAGATAATTTAGTATAAAAAATTGTTTTTTTACACTAATGTTCAGTATACGCAAAATTAAATTAATTAATTCGCTTTACTGTATTTTCTTGCTATAAACATCCATAGTTACTCAAATTTCCCATTTATTCTTAGATTCCCCAGCGACCCACATCTATTACCCACATCCGTTTTTATCCACCACTCTCTTAAATCCTTCCCTTATATGTTTTTTTCTTTTTTTCTCCTCAAGAGAAAACTTCAAGAGAAAATGACTAACTCACACATTCAGTTCGATTTACGAAAAAATGAGTAATTTGTGTCCCTTAAATTTGCCGGTTTGATATTCTTTATTTTCTTTCTCGTGATAAGAGGAGAAGAAAAAAAGATTCAATTTTAACCAGTACAAATAATAGATTAAAACAAATTAAATCTAAAATTGAAAGAAAATGCAAAACTGAGAAAAATAATTAATCCAAACCTTCTCTTATACGGTTGCATATAAATTGATCAATTGTTTCGATGTATTGATGCAGTTTGGGAAGGGCGCGAGAATTCTTAATTCAAAATTTAATTTTCAAGTCACTCTCATATTTGCATTTATATGACATAGCTGCACGATAACATTTTTTAATCGACAAATCAACGCCAGTCTGAATACGACTATAAACTCATAAATATTACGAGACACGCTGCTCGTCAAGATTGCTTTTATGTGGCAAAGTTGACGATCTTGTATATGAAAAAGTCAATAATTAATAAGTTTGTTTTTCATGGTAGCTTTAAAATTTTTGTTTCTTTTTACTTGAATTATTTATTTCGCTCACATTGAAGAAGAATGTTTAAAAAATATTGAGTGTGTGCCATTCTCCGAATATCATACATATGAATACATTTTCTCTTTTTAAATTGCAATATAACATAATCCTCAACGTAAATCAGAAAAGCCAAAAAGCTTTCAGCATTGTTCAAACACATGAGCTATTTAAATCTTCACTAACGAGGGGCACTTATTCGCGCGATATTGAAATTCCATCCGCTCGATTGAACGCACCTTTCAAAATGACTCCATTCTGTCATTACCGTGAGAATGGCTCTCTAAACCGTCTTTATTTTCTTTAAAGTGTACTTATCTCCTTCGAGGGGTCAATCACTCCGATATTTCTGGTACACTCACTAAATATTCCCATATATTTTTTTAATATTTCAAGATATTCTTGGTACTTTTGATATTCTTGATATTTTTTATATTCCCAAATATGCTTGATATTCCAAAATATTCCGACATATTCCGAAGTATTCCTAAATATTCACAAATATTCTGACATATGTATTCCCCAATTCCCCTTTGCGCTCTATTACAAGAAATATCTAAACGGTATATGTATCCAAATATCTCTACGTTTTCTTATTCATTACTAGCTGACATTATTATGCATCTCATTAATGTCTCAAATTTTTTTAAACTCTTTAAAATCTGTTAAATTACTTAAAATATATATATATTGATTTTTCTAAAATCTTTTAAGATATCTTGAAACATTTTTTAATTTAGTTTAAACTTGTGAAATCACCTAAAATACTCAATAATATTTTGAAATATTTTGGAATCACTTGAGATTTTTCGAACT
>JAUESH010000043.1:6400059-6414881 GCA_032275165.1 Synergus magnus
AAATTTGAATAACTCTTGTTTTACTTAAATGCAACTGAATATAAAAAAGTCCGAATTTATGGACTGTGATTAAAATAAAGCAAACATTAGAAGACTGATATAGCCAAGAAAGAACTTCTTTTATTTAAAGTTCCTTGTATTTTCAAGCCTCCATTCAAATAAATTTTTATCAGTAAACATTTCCTTCCCAAATTGCTTTGTTGAAAATTTTGTTTGCGCACAGTTAATTGACTCCCCCAAAAACTTGCTGCCTTGTTAAATTTATTACTCAAAATTTCACTTCACCTGAAATTGTTACCCAAAACACAATCTAGAACTAAAGTTAGGTGGTAAATCATTACCTCAACAATTTTACGTCAAGGGAAAGTTTCAAATAGAACTTGAATAAAGTTTTGAATTTGAAATTATTCAATTTTAACCGTATTCCTTAATTTAAATTTTATTAAATTGGGTTTTGCGTTAATCAAGTTTTGCGTATAATAATGTTTCATTATTATACGTGTCTATATAGAACTTGTCATTAAAATACTGTTGATATGCAAAGGACATCTCTTATCAGAACCTAATGCTCTTAATGTGTCGGCAATTTGCTTTGTCACCTTAGAGAAACGTTCATTCTACCATCACGATTGAAGCTTAATGGCTTTGGACCATTTCCGGCATTATCTAAACCCTTCGCCATTGTGCACAGCATCACTTATGTTAGTTACTAGACTTGTACTTAGACATCTAACACATTCAGTGCACTTTAATGCAAAACTAATTAGCTCTTCAATACATACAGTTTTAATTATGGGTCTAAACTTTTGTAAATTTAAACACAAAATTAATAATCTTAACAATGTTTTGCCACCTTGTCCCTTAATTGCTTAATATTAAAAATCTTGATTTGCTTAGAGAGAAATTTAGAAATTCGAGAAATTTAGAACTTCTAAAAGATGTTGGTAAATCTCCGGGACGAGATTATCGAAAACTTCGTTGCTGCCACTGCCTCCTAAAGATCTTTTGACGCGTTCAGGAAGCTTCAGATCGAGTCTGTCCAACTCTCAGTAAAGGATTAAAGTTTCAGTAGATAATCCTTATCGTAAAGCGTAATTGAATATCTACTAATAGTCTCGTTAACAGCTAGGATATTAGGTTTCCTGATAGACATTAGGAAAGGAAGAAACTGGCAAATAGTAATTAAATCTAATAATGAAAGGAAATTTGGAATGAATATAAAGCGGAAAAAATAAAATCCATTCATTCTCTGAAAAATAGCCACTCACCACAAATATAATTAAATAAACTTCGATATGAAGTTTAATTCAATAAATTTTTTAGCCAGAGTGTTTGGAGAAAGGTTTGAAGCAAGGAGAATATAATGGTTTTATAGGAGTTATGAATTATCAAACGTAATGTGGGTATGTAGCTTGTCACATGAACGTCATAAAACGAAAATTTTATTCGAAAGGGCTTTGTGAAATAGAGAGAGTATTTGTGCAACGTTGGAGAAGAGAACTCATTTTAGTTCGTTTCATGGTGCATTCAAAGGCTATTCACCAAGCAGCACTTCCAAGCAGGGCTATCGGGCGTGAAAGTCAGCTTTAAGCTCAGCGAACCAATTAACGATGCCCTTTCTTTTTCATCCGGCCACGTTAATTAAAGTTTGATTAGTCAATGCCTTTCCCTACTTCAAGCCATTGATACTATCTTTTTGTCGGTTGCGTTCGACTCAGCTATCCTTTTCTTTTCCAAGAACTCGATTATAGAACACTAATTAAACTGGAACAAAATTTTATCCATAAGGAAGGGTAGTCCTCATGATTTTTTTTTGTTTCTTTTTTTTTTAATGCGAAGTAGAGACGAGGTATTGAAGACAGTAGGAATTCACTTCGTAGAAAATTCTTTTCGGAACAAAAATGGCAATAAAGGAATTATTTTTTGTGGAAATTACATAGCATGGAAAGCAAAAAAAAAATAGCATCTAAAATTTTCTGAGAGTAGATCCCAAATCCTACCAAATGTATCCTAAAAGTATCCTCTAAAACCTATTTTATTACTAGTATCAGACGGTCGCAATGCTTGACATCATGAAATTTTTATCTGTAATAGAGTTCAAATTTCTCCCACTATGGAGAGAAACTGAGGAGAGAAAATAACATGATGATAGGATAGAGGAATAAAATGTTGTGATAAACACAAACAAAATTTTCATTTTATACATTTTAACTCTATATAAATACTAATTCTCCACAATACATAGGAATTTGCAGCATTTATTGATTGGTGGATGAAACGTAGAACACAATATTATTACGACTTTTAACTCGAAATGGATGACATATTGCAGGTTTCATACCCAATAAAATACTGTGCTTCCGAAAATAAGTTAAAGCCCAATTTCGAAATTCTCAGCACACCATATAAATTCCCATAAAATGTAAATGGAACCAAACTTCGATCTAACGGATCTTTTGAGAAGTATTTCCATTGATGAAAGAAAATCATTAGATTTTCTCTCTATAATTTTTGAATAAAAATAAATGAATTGGGTTTCTTCATTCATTCGACAAAATGGTTTGTAAAGCCCCGAATGGTTTTCTACTTGAAATTCGATACACCAATGCTAGATTATCAAGACTTTGGTGTTTCAATGAACAACGCGAAATCCTCTAAAATCGAGGTGATTTGTCCACGTGAGGGAATCCAAACTGAGCTTAACGACGTGACAGGATGAAGGAGGCGGGCTTAAGTCAAGCGCAGTAACAGTTTATTGTTAAGCTCCTGCTAATGCTTTTTTATCCGAAAAATATGAAGTATACAATTGCCAAATAATTATTATCTACAAACTTTCCTCTTTTTGGTTGTTTAGAACAAGTAGCCACATATCGTTCTCCTTTGCTTTTAATAAATCAGTTTCTTTAAGGAAAAACTTGAAACTCTATTCACAGACATTATATAGGTAAATTTTTTATCCTGGGGGTGAATTGAAGGTGAATTGAGGTTGAGGGTAAGTTCTTGCATACAACGAACCATTTCTCGAAAAAGCATGCTGACGACATCGATTGGCCTCATGCAAGAGAAAAAATTGCAGTTCCTCGCTTTTCTATCCTGGCGGCGACATTAGCCACAGTCGACGTCTGTACACACATAAATTTCAAATTATGCGGAAGAGATAAAGGTGACCGAGCCCACAGTCGCTCGCTTTTGAAAGCAGCGCTTCGCTGTCGACTCATCCGTCTTCGTTACGCTCCTTCGCTTCGTTGTTCAGCTTTAAAAGAGTATTTTTAAGTCCATGTATGTATATCCGTTTTAATTCTTTACATCCACCTCTTTCCCTAGTTTCAAAGAGACTGAACACATTTTTATTTAAAAACTCTAAAGCTGTCTTCCAGACTTGACTAACTAAGTCCGTGTGTGCCAATTTACACGATTCTATTTGACGGCTTTGAAGCTTATGACATTTTTAAAAAATATCATTTCTAAAAACGTATCACCCACCATGTTTCTTATTGCGATTCTAACATTCTGTCCATTTTATTTTATGTTTAATTTATTTTGTTATTTTTTTCCTCTTATGGGAAAGAAATTCAAACTCAATTTTACTTTGATATTTTCTCCGGAAAACAACAGATTTATGCTTCTCAGGAAATTTATAGTAGATAAACTTTGTCATAAATTTAATACCTCCATGCTACTGAGCGATTCTTTTAAGACCTTTCTCTTTACATTTTTAGTTTCAAACTTCTTTTACAACCAATTCCAGACAAACTTAATAGTTTCATAAATCGCACGTACTTTGCAAACGTAAAATTTAAACTCTTTCGGTATTTAATATCCTTTATTCACATTTGATTTTAATTTTTCTATGTGAAATTATTTTTTTATAATATCTATAAAAATGTGAATAATATTTTGATATTAACGTCAATTGAGATGTTTACACTTTTTCTAAATGTAAGTAACATTAAAGGGATATAAGAGTAAAAAAGGATCCTCTTTAAAAGTATTTTATTTATTACTCACTTGGTGAACTCTCTTATTATATATTCATACATTATTTACATAGAAATGTGTACATACGAAGAATAAATATACGGTCATGATCTGTACACAAACAGGACTCATTCGTCTATCCAAATATGCCATAAATTGATCTATCTACATATATAATCGTAAGATAGATGCCCTAGGAAAAATTTTCGTTTGAGCTTGAATAAAATGATCCTTCGCACATAATTCAATTTCTGATACCTTTTCATGTGTTGCGGAAATCCAGTGATTTATAAAGAAAGTTACAAGAAATTTCATTTCTCGACATCTAGGACATTTGCACGTGCGAATATTAGATTCGTCTTTCGCATCTTCAATGAGATAGGAAATCGTACTTTCACAAACTTTGAAAGATCTGTTACTTTCAATATAGAATAAAATAACAAATGTCAAAATTAATATTCTATAATATCAACATATGTTATCAATTTCTTCTCAATTATTTATTTCTCATTATTTGAAAGAAATTTTTTACCAAGGCGCATATTATACGATTTTTTTTTTTACTTTATTTACACTGACTCTCCGATGTTAACAAAATGTCCTATCACACAATCAAAACGATCTCATTAATTGACTACTTTTTCACAATTTATTAATTTTTATTTGAAATTAATTAACGGTTTGCGCACATTCGGATTGAACTGGTTTTTCATTCGTGAATATATACAAATATTTACAATTTACAGTCCACTCATGGTTTATTATCTATGAATAGCAAACACTTCTAAAATGTTAAACTAGGGAAAGTCAAAATCAGTAAGAACATAAACTAAAGACTGTAATAATAGTCAATCATTGACTAAGTCTACCAACATCGTTCCCAATATCAATATTAATATCAATATTCAGACGTAATCTACTGTAAACTGAAAATTCAGGATATTTATTTAATTTAAAAATTGCTTCTTGAAAAATGCAATTCAGGTTGCGCAGGATATAAATTACAGATACGAACTATAAATGCGTTTTCAAGTGTGCGCAAACCCGGGATTATATTTTTCGAAACATGCAAAAAAAAATAAATCATATCATAATTTTTCCTTTCATAGAAATAAATGTACAACTTGATATATTACGACGTACAGGCAGATATGTCCTTACAGTGTTTGGGTAATTTTTTTGATTAAAATCGAAACTTGTAAAAAGTTTCTATGCAATTAGTAAAACCAATGAATGCTTAGAAATGCTATAATCTGTATATTACAAGTCTACAAAAACTTTTTTAATTCGTCAACAATATTAGACATCCTTTCATTTTGGATGTCCTTTTTTTTTACATGTCCCTTAAAAAAATGCAGTCAATTTCTACAATGATACGAGAAGTCAATTTTTTTATTTTTTCAAAAATTCTACGTCACCCTGTATAATAATCTAACTACCTTTCTCGATTATGTTTTCACAAAGCATCACTAGTCGATTGTTTTTATCTTGAAGTTATTCTTAACAATTTTAAATTCTCGATTATTTAGTTTATTAATTTATTTCTGAAGATCTGTTTAATAATTGTTTGATAATTAACCAACGATACAATTTTAACAAAAGTGCTTAACAATATCTTTCTATGAAGATACAAGTAACAAGGGTGAACAATTTAATCCGTGAATAACAAAGTTTTTTTTTCAAAGAAATACAATAAAATTTTTTACTTTGGACACAATAAAATTCATAAAATTCTTAGATTAATGACCAAAAGGACTACGATGTAAGTAATAATCTAAAAGGCAGCGATTGTCTTTGTCGAGGTGGTCTACGGACAAAAACCCGAGAGGCATTGTTTCCTGATTGGGTTACGTATACTTTTTTAAAAAGAATAAAATGTCACTTTCATTACATCATCATCCGAAGACTAAGTACTTCCCTATTAAAAATTTCTCTATTTAAAAAAATGTTCATAGGATCTATTTTTATGAATCCTAAACTTTTTTCATCGAGAATTCTAGTTCATTGTCAGAAACACCAAAAACTAATAACCAAGCTCTAACAACCAACAATTAAAATTTCTAAAATGGTATAGAAGCTCCAACTCCCTGATCCAGAGACTTTCCAAACTCAACAGACCTAAATCCCACCTTCTTTACCCTAATTCCTTCCAATCCCCCAACTGATTTCTGACCTCCAAAATTTCTCCTGCCCCTTCTCATCATACTTTTATTAGGCCAGGTTCCATAAAACTCACTCTTGGAACACTCCTTAGAATCCCCAGAAGGCATCACCGGTTTCCTAGAAATCTGAGTGTGTTTAGAACAAGTACAATGGTGACAACAAAAAGTAAAAGGAAGCTTAAAGTCAAAATTCGGAGCTCTGAACTCCTGCGGTGGTTCTAAAATTGGTAGACTCTCCTCATGAATTTCCACAAGCTTTGAGGGTTGCAAGATCAAGGGATCTGCCTTGACCACCTCTTGAGGAACATCAGGGCGGTCAGTCGACGTGGATCAGGAAGAGTATACCTCAACAGTAGACGTCGTGGAACCATCATCATCCAGGGAACTTTGAGTAGCAACACTAATAGTTCTTTGTTTAATCAAACTTTCTTCCCGATTCTGACGGGGATGGCGTCTCTTGTATGGCTCCCAATCCCCAGCACTCTGACGTCAGTGAGTCGCAATCACATCAGGAGCACTTTTCGTACTCTCTATACTGAAAGGCCTCTTCTGATCAACCTCAATCACTGCCTCAGCTCTATATCGAGAATCGCCAGCTATTCTTTTGGGAGTCCCGGAATTATTGGAATTGTTTGTGTTGGTGGATCCATGTCCAGAGCTTACGACGGATACATGCCCTGGTCCTATGATAGACCCATGACCTGATCCTAAGATAGAGCCGTACCTCTCACCAGACCCTGCTATATGATGCCTCGTTTTTGGAGATTGACTATGAGACGGATCTCTGCTGGGTTTTGGACTTGGATACCTTTGATAAGTGAAATCTAGAGGATCTGGATACTGAGAATCAGGATGAGATGGTGGATAGGGTGGATATGGTGGATCGTGGAGAGACCATCCTGGAGGGGCTGGAACGACAGAATGTCTTGGACAGGTTGTTATGAGTTCCTCTCTTCCCCTAGAGGCTGGACTGCAAGTGGAGCATTTATGAGAATGTTGAGATTTTTGGGAACTTTGTATCGAAAGGCTTTTGCTGGGGCTGGATTGATGATAGATATGTTGGTGAGTGCTACCATTTTGGGAACTTGGGGCTCGAAAACCAAAAGTTGTGAAGGAGGGTTTGATGATGTTGTCTGGTGTTCGATATTCGAAGAGACTTTCTCTGGTTTGACAGGCATTGTCTCTGGTTTCGGGTTCTTCACTGGATTCTTGAAGACGTTCTTGGGTGGCGTTGCTGACATTGTTGCTCTGGTGGATGTCGTTGATGTCGTTGATGTCATTGATGTCGTTCATAGTTTTTGTGTCGTAGTGCATTTCCATTACTAGTTCTTTGGTGTACTCGTGGGCTATTATGGTTGATGGCTGTAAAAGTTCTTTAGTTGTCACACCTTCCAGACTTGGGGACTCACTTCCGCGGTCGCCAAGGTCCGTTCTCGAAGCAGAAACTGGACATGGGGTTGCTTGACGACCTATCTCGTCCAGGCGGTTCTCACGAGATTCTCTTATGTGTTCCTGGAACATAAATTTTAATGGTGGCTCGTAAAGATAGCGTTTTATGGCTGTTGGTATTATATTCTTTCTTTTGAGGATGAAGAACATTTTCATCAAATATCTTCCTTAAAAAATATTAATTAAAGACTCCTACAGGATACCTGTATTTAAAGAGAATCCTCATTACAAATCTACAGAATTTCTGTACAATAAACATCGCAGTAATATTTTACAGGAACTGTATCACAAGCCTTTTTTATAATTTAATTTAATTTGAATTTATACTTCGAATTTTTGTATAAAAGTACAATACAGATGAAACCTGCAGTAATTCTGTTTTAAATACTAAAATCAGTATAATTTTTATTCCAAATTGTTTATTATTAAATTTCTTTACTGATACTTATTTTTGCCATTCAAAAGAGTGTTATTTATTTAGTTAGTTAATTTTTAGATAGAATAAACTTCTCATTAGTATAAGCTCGGAGGTTAATTTTAATAGAGCCATCTAGTTAATTATAATTAATTTTTCCATTCGAATCTAGAAGTTTTTCTTGGAAACTAAGAATTTTAAAAATCTACAAAATTTAGATAGCCATCTCTTTAAATTAATTAAGCAATGGTATAATTTTAACTATCACTAACAATTTCAAACAGTCGCAAAAGTTTTAAGTTTTTTAAGCAATAATTGAAATTTAATATTGATACCTTGAATAATTTTAAAACTAATTTAATTACAGCTGGAGCCACCAAACACAGAATTCAGGTTACTGCTTGTTTCATCACAAAAAATGATTCTGTAAATATTTAAAAATCGGAAATAACCTTATTATTCTGTATTACATATAAATATTTTTTAATTTTAAATATCGGCTATAAATTCTTGGAATTTGAAAAAACCTTCACATAAATGCTTTTTTACAAATTTCTAGAAACATATTTTTCCATTAAAACGGACTTCTTTGTGCCGTTTGAAGGAGAATTCGATATTCGGAGGTCTTATTACCTCTACTGAATTTTTTATGAGTAATGTAACCTGAATTTTCCTGTCTAACATTCCTTTTAGCTTTCATAAGCAAAATTTGAATAATCGTAAAATGTTAATATTTATTTTCGAAAGCCAACAGTTTATTGAACGTAGAAAACAAAATAAAGTGAAGGATCATATAAAGAATAATCATATCAAAAATAAAAATATTTTATGTTACATAAATTTATTTTAATAAAGTTTTCATAAGAGGCGCTCCTCAGATTACTCGATGTACCTTTTTGAAATACATTGTGTACAATTTAAGTTGTCTGGAAGTACGACACTTAAGTATCAGTTTAAAGCACGTTACGAGAAAGATAATAATCGGATCATTAATGTTTCGAGAGAGAGAGAGTTATGTCTCGCATTAATTTTCCATTATTATGCGCTGAAACTCGATAACTTGGTGATACTTTCCCAGATGATAAACTTGATTAACAAAAATGAAATTTTTTATTCAATCGATAATATAATATAAACAAGGAGACAATAATATTTCTCACTCTTTTAGAATAACATTTTTTCATTATTAACATTCATTATTAACATTATTAACATTATTTACATTATTAATATTCATTATTAATTTTTTCATTAATAATGAAAAAATTTTTTAAATGTTTTTTCTGAATATTTAAAACTAAATAAAAGTTTAAATAATAATATAAAAGCTCCGCTAAAGCTAAATGATATCTCTACATTTACAGCAATAGCGAGAATTAATAGGATGATAAAACATCATATCTTCATACATTCGCTAATAATACATATCAGCGCAGTAAAATATAAAAGTGACATTAAATTTTACGTTTCCAAGAAACTTGGAAGCGGTCATTGAATTTTGTATTTTACGTTGTGCAATTCTAACAATTTTATATTTTTACTGAAATGCTATCGAGAGCGGCAGGGGAACATTCGTTATGGGCAAAGTTTGAGAGCATTTCTCACGCGATTGCGTCGACAAGAGAGAGGAATTTTTCAAACTTCCTGAGCCAAGAGCACACATGAAAACTTGAAAGCTTTTTTTGTAAAATTTGCAGTCTAGAAGAATCGAAATTTAAAAGATGAATGCGCAACTAAAATTAATTCTGGAATCAAATGCCGGCAGATATTTTCATTTAAACATTTCAAGATAAATAGTTTCGACAATACGATTTTCATGCGATAAAAACTTTCGTAAATAAGATTGCGAAAATGCCATACTTTTTTCGTGTTTAATTCTGAAATCCGAGATAACCGCAAACTGGCCATTTACAATCGCCAATAACCGTTGTACAAGTCTACAAAACAGTGTGCAGTTGAAAATGTAAATTCGATTTTTACAGGTGATATTTACTGCCAATAACTTTTTTTAATTAAGTTTACGTGTTTTTTTTTTTATATTGAGTCTAACTAATACTTTTATATTGTAAAAGGTTTTTTTTATTGCTGTTATCTGTCACGTTAACTTTACCGCAGCTTGGTTTACCACATTTAACTGGAAATTCTGTAGAAAGAGTTATACGCTTTGATCCTTTCCTAACCGTTTAATGGCCGATAGTAACGGGACACATGACGAAGATCTCATAAATTTTATCACCTACTGTAATATAGATTGCTACTAAAATTAAGATCTCTCCGAATACAAAATTACGAGTAATACAATTCCATTATAAATTATCTTGATTTATGTACATTTGTTACTGGATCGTAGCATAAGTTAAAAGAAATCCAGAACTCAGAATTCATATCTCTTTTTATATTAATTTGAAACTTCATATTGGTCATAAATGTAGAAATAATTTTGTATCCAATCAGAAATTGTTTTGGATAAAATAATAGCATTGTTGAGTATTAAAAGTATCAAAATTTTACTCACCCTTATAATACGATGATCTCGAACTAGTTTTCGGACACAGTTGAATACAAATGTAAAGCAAAGTCCGAAGACGATTAATGAAAAAACAACGAGAATAATGATGATGTGTTCAGAATCAATCAATGATGCAGCTCCTTGCTGAAACAAAAACATATATCTTTGAATTTAAAAATAAAAATTGAAGGTCTTTTTTTTCATAAAAAGAGAGAAAGTAATTAGTGAATTAATAAAGTTGGTAATTGTTTTTTTTTTACGAATACCTACTTTAATTTACCAAATACCCTTTTAAATTTTTAGTATCTCTTTACTTAATTGATCTTAAAGATTTATAAGAGATCATCATGACTTAAAAATCTAAATCCTTTCCTACTTTATTGATAATAAAAATAAAAGTTTCATTTCAGACCAGCTAACTGGCTGTATTAAAAAGTAGTAAAATTATATTTACGTCCGACAATTGAATCACATTTTCACTTTGGAATGTTGATAATGTTTTTGTTTCTTAATTATACTGTTCAATTAAAATTTTTAATGAGGTACAAATTCTGTTATTATTCCCGTATGAGAGTTTCAATTATCTCTGAAACTATGTTTCTAGTAACTTCCACTTTCTATTCAGAATGAGGTAAATATCCTGATGAGTATCCTTTAGATAATTACAAGACCTTGCTCCTTGTTCGTCATTATATTATCAAGACTACATAAAGGAAAATACAAAGCATTCTAATGAAGATTTGCTCGAACAACATGGATACAAGCAACTTGAAGATTGTAATTGCCATCCTAGCTTATGCGTAGCTCACAAACCATATATGTAAAAGCAGCATAAATTTCCATTTCCACTAACCCGAGGGGAAAGTTCGTCTTTATAGAAAAACCCTTCACCTTCTCACATAAAAATTGATTCTAATAGACATAAAACTTGTTCACACAATATTAAATCTCTAATATTTTTAAATATTTGTGAACTCCTGTAAGAAACTTGAATTTATTCATCGCAATGATCGAAAATCGGATTCAAACTTGTGCTTCAAATCATAAGCTATGAAAGAAGAATTTTCAAAAGCGTCGGGATTGTCCAAAAGCGAAAAATCACTTTGAAATATGGAATGGGAAATGGGTATGAAGAGAAAAAGAAAAAATTTCGAAAGCTCAGAAAATAGTTTTGTCAAGTTTCCTCAAGAGCTCGACAAGTCACCCTTCATTTAATCCTTTTGTACTCATTCTCCTGGTATGCATACCTGTTACCCTATAAAACATACTTCAAGTACCTGTGCTTTTTTCCCATACCTTAGAGCTCTATTATTATCAGAGAGCTCTAACTTCGTAAACGGATTCCCAACATTTCCAGCTTCATGGGTTTGCAGTTGTTTTATCGCCCTAGCTATGAATCGTCTTTCATCAAGGTGCTTTGTGAGTTTGTGCAATGCAATTTGACGATACAAGGTTCTCGGAAGATAAACGAGAGAATTAAAGAATTGACCACTCAATTTGCGGAATTTTCTATTATTAGGTACAATAAAAATTTTACGCCTATTTTGTCATAACAACTCCCACTCGACTTCTATTGTCGGAATAAATTATCCCTCGAAATTCCAGCAGATTCATTTCTGCTTTGAATAGTACCTACAAAGAGCAGAAAACTCCAATAATCTTTTGGATAACATTCTTCAAGATAACTTGCTTTTCTAAAATCCTTTCAATCTTTCCATTAGACAGTAATAATTTAAAATATAAAATAATAAATAAATATTGCATAAATTATATTAATCAATTACTTTCCACAAAAATCCAAGATGAAGAAAACACAGGGTGGCGATTCGGCAGACGATTTGAAATTATTTTAATTCATGAATTTCATTCTTAACATAGTATTGGGTTGAAGTTTCCTTTAAATTCTATGAAATCTCTTAAAATCCCGGGCAACACTGAGTAAATTTCTGCAAGTAAATAAATAAAAAATTTGAGTTTTGGGAACTTTGGAAACTTTTTTTTTTGATATTTTTATTCCAAGAAATGAAACCCTAAAACAAATAAACAAATATGAATAATGTAAGAAAACACACCATATTCCGGTGCTTTATATGTTTTCATATTTACCATGAGAACATTTCAGTAGGAGTCAAGTATCAAAGAGAAAGGAAGAAAATACAACAGAAGTTATTGTATAAAATTAATATTCATATCCACCAAATAATCATCCAATTTATAATAAATTTACATATAAATATAAAAGTTGAAAACCGGATTAAATTCGGTTGACTTTTGTATATTTTAATCCAGAGAAGAGTGAGTAAAATAAACATCAATCGGTTTTTGCAACTCCTGTCGTTTCTTATTCCCAACGCCGATAAAATATTTACTTTATGCAAGGTACGATTTATGCTTACGCCGATCGTGCTTTCACCTTACAGCAGGGTCCCATCACATGGTGATATAAAATAAAAATTGAGACGAGACCACAACGTTCATAATGTATTCAGAAATGAGAGAGAAATTTTATATATGGTTCGTAAAATTTGCCTGTTCAGCTACTTTATGACAGGATAATGCATAAAGTTAAAACAATCTAAAAATACTTTAATGTCCTCATTTTAAATAGTGTTTATTAATTAATAAATACTTAATACAACCGACTGAAAACTTTTTGATTCTCTTTGTGGATTCCTATTTAAATCCTACAAGAGCCAAATTTAAACCTCCCAAAATAATATATCGCACATTGACATTTGACGGTAAATTTAAACGCAATTCCGCTTCTCGAAACTCTTGTCTAAAGGCCCAGTCGAAATTCCTTCTCAAAATTTTCAATCATCAAAAATGCTACTTTTACCAAAATAAACGAACTGGACATTTTCTATCACAATTTTAGAAATCTCATCTTACGAACATGCACTTTGTATAAACAAATTCTTTTTTCAGAGGGAAATAAAAGTCCAAACTTTGTAATAAAAACGTTTTGTGGCAACACACATATCATTTAGAGACTACATCCATATCAATGAAAAATTTTTTAATTGCCTTTCATAAAATAATAGTAGCAGAGAATGCTGAGTTCATTAAAAAAGGAAGATAAAAAGAGTTTGAAGCTTTTATAAACAATTTTTGTCAAACTCGTGAAATATTAGGTCAAGCGAAATTGAGAGAGAGAATAGTATTTTTTACTGCCCTGCATACAGCGACATGTTTATTCTCCTATTGGACTTTTCATAATAGAATTTTTGAGTTTACAAATAGATAAAGTATTTGCAGAGATAAGATTCGACGGGAATTCTCATTCGAGCTTTAACAGTCACAGGTAGAACACTTTGAGGTAGTAAAACAAATATTGGATGGAGAGTTGTTTGCTGTGTACAAATGTAACGATGCGTTGGAATATCAACAAAATTTATCTTTGATTGTACTAATGAGTGGTTTCAATCCTTTTTCAAGTTTGAATCCTTTCTCTTGTACCAACATTATTTATAATTATATACAATGTGAATCAATTCCGCTATTTTGAAATTATTTTTAAGTTGAAAGAGCATACCAAGATTTAAAGAACATTTTAAAATCAGGATTTAAAGTGAAAATTCGTTCCTTTTTTGATCTAATAGAAAAAGCTCACCAAGTCAGAAGAAATCAGAGTCTCGACAGGGCCAAAGGAGGTGCTTCGATTGCAAGAAATGGACCAATAAAAGCTTATAAATTGTTATTCAGATCGAAGCAGACAAAAGTATAGACAGAGGTATGAGAGCCATCATGTGCAATACTGGGGCCATTATTCCCAGTTAGATTAATACCCCACCGCGACCATCGCATCGTTCGGTACCTTGTTCTGGTAGTTTGCCAAAAACGTAGTATTGTGCATCCCGGAACCGGAAACACCCACCCATCCTCCAGCGGTCAGGTTTAAATTTCTTGAAAGCCCTCCAAAATGACTTGCATTGCCCCTGAAGAGGTGGATCTTACTTTCCACAACGAGAATTTATTAAGATCTTTAGAATAATGTCTCCGGATGCACCAAATATTTTCTTTTCACTATTCAAAATAATAACTCTATCCGCTAAGATTGAAACTTTTAGTTTAAGGTTTTACCTTCGTATTGAAATACGTAAAATAGAATATACAAACATTTTTAAATATTTTTTACTTACTGCGCAAAGCTCGGGTTCTTCGTCGTACCGGAAGCGACAGTTAAAGTTAGAATTGCACTTTAGTTTAAGATCGATACATCCATCCTCACAATCGAATTCATCATCATGGCATCCTAAAAAATATAAATGAATCCTTTAATTAATATCTTAATGAATATCTTTGTTTA
>JAUESH010000043.1:6423668-6436642 GCA_032275165.1 Synergus magnus
CTGACAGGGACCTTAGTTTTTAAGCGTTACGATGTCAATTGGGTCCTGACTATTTTCCTGACCAGCGCCTGACTAAATTTAGGAAAACTGGCCTGGGCCCTACCAAATCCCAATTTAAATTTCTTCACGGGTATCAAGAATATCAAGAATACCAAGAATATCAGGAAATATTGAAAGAATATATGGGAATATTTAGTGAATGTACCAGAAATATCGGAGTGATCGACCCCTCGGATATATGAGTCATTTTTTATGAAGAGAGATCAAAATATTGTTTTCTTTATAAATATTAACTTTGTATTTATTATACGTCTAGCTATTTGAAGTTATATTATAATTTCAGGTATAATTAGATACTTGGTTCAGCTTCGTAACTTCCTGTACTCATAAGTATATATAAAGATATTACACAGGTCAGTTAACGTGGTTCGTGAAATATGGTTTACACAAATACTATAATCGAGCTTATGTACCTAACGTTTCAATAGTTTACTTACTCTAAGAGCAAACTCGATCACTTCTAGTTTTCGATGATGGATTATCGGATTTGGTTGAAAATTATCAGAAACTTGGCTTAATTTTCAATAGTAACCATAAAATACTGAGTGGCAAAGGATAATCTAATTTTTAATAAATTGCTTAACATATTAATATTTCATTAACTTTGTTTATAATGACACCAATTGAAAGAGAATCTATGTATCTTTTTAATTAAGATTATTAAATAGTTGATATTATTCTACTTATATAATTCTCATTATATAATTAGAGCACGGATTCTAAAAAATGTAGTTCACACTCATAACGCTACAAATATTTTTAATAACATGACAAGATCTTGGAAAGATGATTAATAATTAACAGAATAGTGGACTCTCTCGTTTCATTTTCGTAAAGGCAACCAAGCGTGTTTGTTTAATGAACTTCATCTTAGAATTCATTCCTCAGTTAGTGGGACAGGGTTGATTTTCACCCTTCCCTGATCTCATTCAACATCCGACCAAGTGTAATCTCATTATCGACTTTGTGAGTGGTTGGACGGGTTAAAAGTGTTCACGATCTAATAATGATAACTTAACCTTGTTATCACTCTTTCTACTAACGAATAATTAAAAAGTTCCAACTCTGCTATTACGCTGCATCCAAAGCTCATTTCTCAAGTATTAATTAAATTTACTAAACCGAATAATGCCCTTAATATTTCCATACTTTAATGGCGCACACTTTTAGAAATGTTTATCTCAATTTCATGAATAATACACCTTCAGTCATTTACAACCTATTTCGGTTTGTAAAGAGATTCAAGCATCCAATTTACTGCAAATGGAACGGATTGTTTTGTTCTTCGGTGTTTTATTGACTTTAGAAATTGAATTAACGAGTTTTCATAGGTATATGCATATTGAGGTAATTCGTTGGAAATAATCTGACGATTTTAAAGTGGCAATATTTTGAATGGACAATACCAACGGCAGTAGTTGCGGGTCATTATCAACTAGAGTATAATCGTGGACGTTAAACACTTTCAAGTGCAGTTAGTGCTCGGATGGGTGGCCGGTTCGGGATATGCCTTTTTATATTTAAATTTTAATTTTCAATGGTAAAAGGATCGATGAAGCGTGATTCATTCAAATTTTCAATTACGATGTCTGCAATCCGAAGCGAATCGTCGAGACTCTAGATTGTAGTTTCCTGGGTTCTGATTAATCAATGTTTGCTTGACAAAATAGAATACTATTTGCACCTTGGTTACTGCTTCACGGATTTGACATGAATTGCAGTAATTAATCAAATACTGTTAAGCAAATTAATTGCACTTTTAGTCAATCGCTCAAATGCTTTTTATATTTTCACTCCTGATTTCCTTTTGCATTTATATATTTAAGTTATATTAAGTTAATTCTGTTAATTTAATTTTAATATTTGAGAGTCTTAACTAGATCAAAGTTCTCATGTTAAAGTTGAGTATATAATACGGTCCAATTTTCCTGAGCGGAATCCTAATGAATTCCAATCATGTTGTGTATACATTTAATCACGATTATCCGATGGTAGTGTCCTAAACAAACGAAGGATTCGTTGAAAATCTAAAGAGATTAACCGTTTAGGTAGATTATATATCATGACTCTTCAATCTTACAATGTAAATTGAGATGGACATGATTTTTTAACTAAAAAAATACCGTAAAAACTGGATGTTGTGAAAATGATTAATCGTATCTATAATATACCACAAAATGTGCACTTTAGTGAGATCTGTAACTTTTTTCAAATCTTCCCTTAAATCAGTCAATAATTATGTTTAAAACTGAAAAATGTTATAATAATTGTAAATTGTGTTTTCGATAAGCATAAGGCGAGAGAAATAGACATTTATTCGCACGAATTTAGAAATAGACAATTCAGAAAGACAAAGTTGGAAATGATCTCGCATGTGATTACAAATTCCAGAGGGATAATCATGGATTCCCTAACACTATGTGAGAATTCCAGATGCCGAATGCATAATTTCTAGATTTCCTATTCTAAACTAAAGTAACTGTCGGAATTGATGTAAATTACAAAGGGAAGTAATGCAATTGGAATAATAACTTTTGTATTTGTTCAATTAAGAACTTAGATATTCAAAATTTTGATGTTGTACCTTCTTGAATTAAGAGTCAATTAAGTGTTTCGTAATTGAAAAACTTAGATTTTATTTCTCATTCATACAAGTACGAATTTAAAGTAATCGAAATGAATCGTCATCATTTACTAATAATATTTGGAAAGAAATATGACAAAAGAGCAGTTAGAAGGTACGTGGAAATTTTTTTTTTAGAGTCCGGGGGTTGTAAAAACACATTCGAGTGAAACGTGTGAGCATTTATTGTATTGCTTTATAGTCGTTTGAGCATGAGAAAAACGATTTATAATGAATTTTTTAAAAATTTTGATTTTCGTTTATAAACGTTGCAAACGGCAGTTGCATACTTTTGTTTATGACTGAATAGTAAAAGTAAAACCATATGTGGCGTGCGCCGAAGAAAGGGGGCTTACTCTTAAAAAGTCGATATCGAGGTTTTTACACCATTAAAGAGCAACTCAAAAACTATCGAAAGGTGTAAAAATCTCGATATCAATGTTTTCAGAGTAAGCCTCCTTTCTTCGACGCACGTCACATATGTATATCCAACTGGTCAAACTGAAAATTATTGCACAAATCCTTTGTCCATTATCGAGCATGCGAGTATTATGATTTAGGGGATAAACTGAGATTACCAGGTGCTTAATAGATTACTCAAGAGATTGAGCTTGTACTTGCGTTAAAATAAATAACAAACATTCACTGTAGCAGGAATACACGGGAAAATATTAATCTCCTTTCTGGGATCTTAGCGTTTTATAGTTCCTCAATTCAATAATTATATTTTCATTAATCAATTCTTGGATGTTTATTACCAATTACTGTATAATATTGACTGACATTTATCGCACGTATCTTTAAAAATTAAATAAGAAACAATTTACTTTTGGAAAAAATTACCGTTTGGGAAAGAATCGCCAGGAGTTTAAGGGTGGTACGTGCTCTATTAAAAGATCCGATAAGATGGGTCATGTCCATTCTAGAAATCGATTTAACTGCGATAATTGGGAAGGAGTCGTAAAGGCAAATTTACTGATCATACGTGTAACTCTTATAGGTACGAATGAGAACAGAAGAATCCTTTCGTTTATATTTCAATTGAAATTTCTTTCTTCTGAAATTAAAATCGTTTTTAATATTTTAATATAATATTTTAATTAATATTAGTATGAATTCTATTTTTTTATTTTATCGCAGATTTTAATTTCTGAAATTAACAACTGATGAATCGATAGAAGAGGCGAAATTTAGAGAGCCATGAGGGAACGAATTTTCAAACCTTGGTTTATCTCCAAAGTAAAATACGGAAGATTCTCTTTTCCTTCGCGCTGAGCAACTCCAAAGAGAGATGAAAGACTTAAGCTCAAGAATCGTGTAGCCGCGGGCGTGAATTACGACGAACTGATAAAAACTAAAGCTGGGTAGATCGATATAATTTCAGATAATATGAATAGCGAGAAATATTACTGGGCCATAACTCTTTCGTAAAAGTATATCGTATTCGTCTCCATAAATTAATTATTCTTTTAATTCTTTGTAGTATTTAAAGAGATATATGGTTCAATGTCCAAAAGTTGTCGTCCCGTGTTTTTCAATGACAATTTGTCTCTCGATTGAACTTTTGAAGAGAGCTACAAAATCGTCTGACCAGTTTACATTTGCTACAAACCGCATGCCACCCGCAGACGTGACCATTGTGAAACTAGTTTCAATGTCAAACTAAGATCCTCAACTTAAGGGATAGACATTTGTAAAGTCAATTCAAGTTAGAGGTGAATTGTTCGGAACTTGGTGTTTATAAACTAGATGCAGAAACCTGTCTGCTAGGAAAACCTCTGGTCTGTCTGACGCATATACTCCATCCACTATCTGCGGCTGCATTATATAAATTCATGAATTCTAGACACGCGTTTTCCCGGAACCACTGTTACAGTTTGGCCAACGATTTCCAACAGCAAATAGTAAACCACGTATTGCGCGACCCCTACCCTTTGAGATCAAGATATCTTCTGCGAAAATTGCGCACTGCTTTCCAATGCTACAATCCCGGAAACCCGAAATTGTCACGTTGAGAAAAATTGCTTTCTGCCCTCCGAAATACATAAACAAGGTGGATCTTCTTTAACACATTCGAATTCTTCGAATCCAAGTCTGGGATTTTCTTCCTTTGATTCTTTTTTGAAAATCTCTGGAGAAATGGGAAACTTATTTATGGAGAGAAATACCATTTACTTAAAGTCTTGAGAACCATTTTTCTTTTTCATTTATATTTCGAAGTATCTAATCGTCCAGCTTTTCCCTTTCGTCCCTTTCCAATGCAGCTAATCAAATTTGCAAGATTTCGGTACTTATCCTAAAAAGCTAGACGACTAGCTACGACCTTTATATTTATGTTCCAAAGCTTTTGATATTGAATAGAGTTAACTATAAGTAGATATTTAAGGCTTAATTTAGGTCCAGAGTAATCACATTTAGTGTAATCACATCATAGTTTGACAAAGGAGTCGACCCGACAAAGCCAGTTTGCTTTGCACCTGTCCTTTGCAGTTAACAAGCAGTTATACACCACACAATTTCTATTATCTCTGTTATCAATTATCCAAATATTCAGTTTCTCATATGATAAAATTCATGGTATCAATACCAATTGTAGTAATTTTCACAGAATATAGTTTTTTTAAATTTTATTGTTCCAATCCTCTTGTCAGAAGTCACTCAATCTTTTATATACATAAATGAACACGAAATTATTAACAAACTGTTTTTGTGTAGCTTTTAATTTTAATTTGATATTGACACATATGTAAACATAGATTTCAAATAAATCCATCATTTTTAGAACACATATTTTCTTGTTTCATTTCATTTCATTCTGGGCTTCACTCTATTTTTGAACTTGATCGAGACAGTTCTTTTCCAGAAATATCTTTGGGCATTTGAAATTTCGTGTGAGAAAATACGTATTTGAAATATAAATTCTGGATCTGTCAATCACATGCCTTTCATATTCTGCTTATGTTATTTATTTCGATTCATTTCATAAAATTACTCAATCTTTATTTGGAACTCCATAAACATTATTCATTTTCTTATAAAAAAATTAAACTATGGAAAAATGAAACGTTCTTATAATAGATCTTGGAATTCATCTTGTTCATTAATTATTTTTCTTTTAATTAAGAATTTCTATAAACTTGATCTTTCTTCCGCCTACGGGCAAATTTTTTACCTAAATGAAATCAGAATATTTAAAGCTCTTTTTATTTCAGTACAGAGAATGAGTATTTTCGGAATTTAGTTACCAAAAGAGCAGAAGGCGTAGGTAAAGGATAACTGAGATAACGTTACACTCAGGTTCATCTTATTAAGCAACTTGGCAGAATTACAAGCGCAAAAAAGATGAACTGTAATTAAATACTAATTAAAAAGTTGTAAATTCCAAAGAATTGTACAACCTGCATCTTTAATTTTTAAAGTTCACCAAATTGTGGTATAATTTTCGTAACTTGGGATTAATTTGGTCGATACTTGAGGCCTTTGCCGTGCATTGGTATCACCGCATCGTATCGACTGAGTTACTATTTTTGAACGATCATAGAGTCAGTATTCAAATAGTGGGTCGACTTGTCCTTGACTCAAATTCGAACAAAAATCAGCTGTCCGTTTTACTCAAGCCGTAGAGTCTTTCCTCATTTCCACAATTTCCATTGCTTCCCTGGATGATATCGACTATACCAGTAATGACGAAACTTCATATCGCTCATTTTTTCTTTTACTTCTTTCAACGATTTTCCTCTAAAACGTAATTTCTTTTCTCGGTTTTCTCTTATTCTTTCTGACTAAGTCCTTCACCCTCCTTTAACCAGTTTCTGTTTTTTCCATTTTCTCCTTTTTCCGTTGCGATAACGAGAAGCGCATACGGTGAGAAAAAAACCGACCAGAGGTGGAAGTAAAAGGGTGGCAACTACATTTGACCTAATGGCTTCAGTAAAAAGGTATTCACTAAGGAGCCAAGGGAAGTAATGATTCGATGAAAATAAATTGCTGTACTCTGATTAATACCAGCACTCTCAGCAGAGTTGGTAATATTTTCGAAATTTATTTTCCTTATACCAATAATAATCTTTCTCGAGCTAGTTGTTGCTTTGAGATATGAGCTTGTAAAATTAAAAGTTACGTTCTCACATTTCAGAAGTGCATAATTCTTCTAAAGGAAATTTCAGTAAAAAGTCTTCAGTAAAAGTCAATGTCTTTAAAATTTAATTGAAAAAAACATCTTCTACAGTATAACTTTAGATGTGAATATAAAAATATCAAGTAATTGATTTACAATGGAGGCAATTCTTTTTATTACTAACAATGTTATTAAATAAAATTTTATTACACTTGAGAAGACAAAGAATTCTTGGAGCTAAAAGTAATTCACTTATCTTCCCCTCTCTGTCTCAGCCTTCTCTTTATTGAAACCTTTTGCAATAAAACATGAAAACGCTGAAGCCCGAAGTTACTTTGAAGTACCTCAAGAAATCGGCCTTTTGAGTTGCGTAAGTTATAACATTCGATATAAACTTTACGAGCCACCGGATCGGAAACGGTAAATGTTTCGTAACATTTTTTATTCGCATTTCTTACAAACAATAGCTAAGACCTGTGATTTACGATTCTCTTTGACATTTTTCATAAAGAAAATGTTCTTTATTTTCCTATAAAGTGACTTCTCATTAATTTTAATAAGAGAACTTGACCAACTTATCCCATTTTCCTACTTTTAAATTTTCCATTCGAAAGATAGATTCTTGAATGAAAAAAAAAAATAATATGTCGCCTTCCTTTAGCATGGAAACTGATTTTAATCCACTGTGTAGTTTCAAAACTTTATCAAGGATAATCCTATGAAAATCATTAACTTTTTAGAATGGTTTATCCTTTATATTCCAATTACTTCGGATAATAATAGGTTTTCTCAGTCAATTATAAGCTCGTTCATGTTCCATCAAAGTTCGGAATTTTAATACACTGCTACAAATTGTTTCTACGCTGCTTCTACACTAGCAAATATTTCCGTTTTCAAAAGTTTAGTCGAGTTCAAACACAGAGTTGCTTCGAAGTTCGAAACAAGTGATAATGAATCTGCGTTTCACTGGTTTCCTTCTACAAGTTCATTCTTTGAGTCGAAGCGAAATAAGAAAGTCTTTGAATAAAACATTTTAGAAAGAGAGCGGCTTCCTGATAAGGAATATTGCAAGATACTCAAGAGAAAAATGTATCTCTGAATCTTTTATTGGAAACTGATATCAGTTATTCGCTTTAATCGGTTTCAGAAAGGGTGTTTCAAATTATTTATCAGAAATCACTAATGATTGAACCCATTTCAAATGGAATCATAATAATTATTACTAAGCCTACTTAAACTTAACTTTAAAGAGATGTTCATGTTCATAGTTGAAAATAATTTCCATAAATATAAATAAAAAATGTGCCCTGCCAAAGACTTACCTTCCAGTTTCTTAACGCACTTGATTTTCGGATAATAATTTTCAGGATAGCCAGGGCTGTAAAATTCGTATGTATTTTCTTGTTCCTTGTAATAATCTTTAATGAATTTTGAACAGAGTTCATCCATTTCTGCACCTCTCATTCGACGTTTCGAATAACCAACTTCACTCGAATACATTGAAGTCGTAATCAAATGTTCGTTCATCCAACTTTTGAAGGGGACTTTATGTGTTGAAGTCGCGATAACATGCTGGAATTAATAATACATATTTCATCAATATCATCAATGAATCATTATTGTCATAAAATATCGAATTGCGGACTTCGGTCTCTGCATTTACCGTGGAATTAAGAGTCGACGAGACGTTGAGAGAATCTGATTTGCGAGGATGAGATTCGAATGAAATTCGATTGCTAGATGGATTCATTGAAAAGCTTTCAGTTTCTTCTTTTCGGGCAGGATTTGACGGTGTAGAAGACAAGCTGATGATGTGGCGAACTTTTATATCAGAGGCTCGTAAGCCATCGTCACCTTTACTCCCTTCGGATTCCATTCGCTGCCAAGGCGCCACGAACTCATTCGTTGCAGTGACCAACGGAAATCCCAAATCCAATCGAGCCTCAGATCCAAATCTGTCCGGCATGACATTCTCAGTGCTTGATTCGGAATTCTCCATCTTAGTGCTGCTCTCACTTCCGGAATCCACTGAACTTGCTGAATGTAGAACAGTGGATGTCGCTCTCGAGGTTCTACAGCTCCTCCGAAATCCGGAAGTCGTCTGTTTTGGATCTTCAATGGCGTATGATATCCTCGTGGACGTTCCAGCAACTAGAACAAAAAATGTATACAAAATTTGAGAAATAAAATACGAAAAATGTGACACATTTTTTATTTAAAAATATTATTGCCTGAAATTATTGGAAACTTTGCAAATAAATTGACCACTTGTGCAAAGCGTACGTATTGATTTGAAATTTATTTTACTAAAATCTTCCCTCTACAGAGAAACTTTTATTTTTTGCATAATTCTGTGCTGAGAGCATTAATTTAAATTCGGGGAACATAATGAAAAATTTACTCTTCACTCAGAATACATTTAGTTAAATCTAGATTTGAAATATATGTGAACATATTTAATTCTCGGCATACACACGTGTATCAAAATAATATTTCCATCTGTTACCCAGATTCTATAATGGATATTACGTGTATCCCACGTCCACAATCAGATAAAATATTATCGTTCAAAATAAATACAATTCCAATATATTGTTTAAGCTAGATTTAAAACAATCAGCTACTGTTACTTTTCATAAAAAATATAGATTACTCTGATGCTTTTTCAACCATGTAATCCATTTTTTCCGAAAATTAAAAGTGACAGGAAATTTCTCTTATTTCTAAGAGAAAAGTGGAAAAGCGTTTGGCACTGTCCCCAACACAGCAAATTGAAAGCTTTAAATTCACAAGTAGCATACCGATTCCGGAAAGCTGCCACGGCATTTTCTGTCTTTAACTCACTCAAATTTTGTTAAGCGATAAATCGAATTTGTGACGGTTGACATACGAGTGAGAGCGGATTCCGACCTTTTGAATATTTCATTTGTCATAGCATTCAATGCGTGCATTCAATGGCATAGCTTCGAAACTGAATAAATATTCGAGTATGGAGTTGTAAAGGACATCACAAGGATATAACTTTCTCTTCTACATCAGTTTTTTTTTTAATAGTAATTATATATGTAATAGTTATCCGTGACTCTATCCTGATTCCAGAACCAACCCAACTAGGATGGTTTTGGCACGTAAGGTTGCCAAGTCGCTATTTAATTCTTCATGCACGACATGCTAGCGCATAGGTGCCCGTAAATCACGCAAAACAGGAAAGAGAAACATCGTCCATTCTTAATAGAGATGCAGAATTTCAGGAAATTATCAAAATTAGCTGGAAATGTGAAATATTGAATGTATTTACGGAAGCTAGTGTTGAATAACATATTATCAAGTGCCATAATTCTAGCAGACCCCAAAAACCTTTATTCTTGCAGTATTCCCCTTTAATTATTTATGTTTAAATCTGAAAAATGAAAAGATTTTTTAAATCAGGTTATCAGTAAAATTGGAGTTCCCTCTAGAGAAATTGATATTCTTTCTGAAAATTCTTCTCGTTTCTGTGATTTTAGTCTTTTCACTTCAAAGTGGCAACGGAGTGTAACAGTCAGACATGGCACGAATTTTTAGTAGAAAAGGGCGTTTCGCGACAGAAAAAAATTGGCATAGCATTTTTCATTTTAGAATTGGGGATTTTTTAAAGATATTTTAAAAGTGCTTGTGAATTTTTTCAGTTTTTTTTTAAATTCTTTTTTAATGTAATTTTTTTAGGAATTAAAAAAAAATATATTGAAATTCCTTCAAATCTTTCAGTCTTTTTAAATATTTTAAAATATTTTGAAACCTCTTAGAATCCCGTGCAACGCCACGTAAATTTCTGTCATTAAAAAATGTTGTTTATCAAATTTAAGAAAGAATAATGTTCATTTGAATTGAGATTTCTTTACAGAATTAAAAGTACCCACTGAATATTCCTCTCATGTTCACAATGGCTTTCAGTCTTCACTCAAAGGGGAACCAGTATTTTCCATTCAGACATGGAATGAATTTTTAGTATAGAAAATGATACTTCTGACAAGACCCAACTGTTTTAGAATGTTTCATTCTTATAATACAAATTCTTATTAAAAAATATCTAGCTCTACTATTACTTGTATTTACTTAAAAACTATACATTTGGAATGTTTTACAAAGTTATTTGTAAATGTAATGCTCTTAAAATAAAAATATACTAGATATATATAGTACCTCTATTTTTTTCCGAAAGAAACATTCTTGGAATTCAAAATACGCAGTAATTATTTGAATCAAATTCTCGAGCATCTTTTCAACTAGAAAAACTCTTTTCGTCAGTTCGCACTCGTGTGCTTTTCCTATATAAATTTTTTCTCCTCTTTTCTCATTCGTCATCCTACATCTTTTTCCTACCCAAAGAAAGAGTCTGGAAAAGATCCCTACTGTGCAAAGCACTACGAGAAAATTATGCGAATCCTATCCCGTATCCAGCCATAAGATCGAGGATGCACATTTTCCATTTTTCTTCTCTGTTTCATTAATCTCACAATATTTCTTCGAGGCCATTGAATTCTTTCGTAAAATAATATAATGACTATTTGTTTATAAATTTTAGATATTTATAGATATAACGCATAATATAGAAAAAAAATGTGTGGTTGCAATTGATTTTTGCCTATCACTCACATGAACGAATAAACGTCAAATGTCGGCTGTTCACATTCAGCGCATCAAAACGTATTGAAATTTTGTTAAAATATTCTCGTGAAAGCCCTGTTAAATATTCATAAAATTTTAACTTTTCAAAACCCGTAACTCGAAAAATCCATCAATTATTACATTGAAAATAAATTATTCAAAATATTTGTGCTTTCCGTATTTTCCGTATTTTTTCCGTATTCGTATTTTATAACTTTACATATCTTGGAATTATTTATGATCAACCTAATAAAATTTTCCATTAATATTATTTTACCATTTGTTATTCGATAATATAATAAATATTGGAATTATATGTACATAATGAAGGCATTAATCAAGTAATTAATTCCTCTTTCACCTTCATAACTATTATTATTTCGTCCTGGCCTTAATCTTGTTTAATCGCTTTCTCTTTTATGCTCTTTTTATTTTTTTTTCTGTATAACTGCTTTTTGCAATTGACGGTTTTTATTATTCCGAAATATATTTTCTTTATGAATAGGTGACAATTTCTATCGACCTTCAGAATTTGAACATTCAAGGGGACATTATTTTCGGAAAAAGAAGAAATCTCAAACGTGATATAAAATTCTCAATCGTTCGTGAATGTCCGCCGGATGTGAGCAAATCCCCTTGAAAAGAACATGGTTCGGAAACAATGGCAATCGCCACTCAGGAGCCTTCCGATAAGAAGTGAAAGAAGGCAATCATCTACAACGAGGCGGTTCCAAGAGGATTATACACTCCTGGGGTAGAATTAACTGTTCAAGGATTGTCGTCTTACACCCTGCTTTCAAGATGTCCTAAGATCCTCTTATAAAATAAAGACCTAACGTTTGTCACAGTTTTTTAATTCAAAGCATACTATGAAATATCTTCATGAAACTTGAAACAAGTGCAAATTGTCCTGAAAATGATTGACCTAAACAATCTCAAAGTATTTATTTTTTCATTCTGATAAATAAAATTTTTCTTTCAAAGTTTTTGCAATTGGGATAAAGTGAAAATTGGAGAAAAGTCTTTTGTATGACTCACAGTCGTTTTCTAATATTAAAAGGAGAGAAACGATCGTCGATAAATAATCCAAAGCGAATCAACATTGGCATTCGATGTAAAGGGAATCTGTGCCACTGTAAATCTTCTTTATTTTTTTTTTTTTTTGAGTCAAGTGAAAAGAAATTGCTACTTTCACAACTTTTTTTTAGAAGGCTACTCAATCATGGAAATAATTGTGTTAAGGGCATGTGTTACCATATGAGCAAATTTAGATAACCCGGTTTATTGTTTTGAAAAAGTAAAAATTGTGAAAAAAAACGGGGTTGTTTAAATTTGCACATATGGTAATATGAGCCCCTATGCTGAAAAAGTAGAAGTAATTTAAAAAATATTTATCTTTCAGAGATAACTCGTGCATCAACTTCTCTAAAAAATGTCATGATATTAATAAAAGTAGTGTTGCACAACGATCAAAATAGTGAGAAATATCAGTATACGATCAAAGTGCTCGTTTTTTTGTAATCAAAT